>JADLZN010003645.1:0-119978 GCA_018155175.1 Sinocyclocheilus anophthalmus | reverse complement strand
GGTCTGGTTTGGTTCAGCTACAAAATCAGGCATCAAGAGACTACAACGGACAGTCAGGAATGCTGAGAGGATTATTGGTGCCCCTCTGCCCAGACTCCAAGATCTTTACATCTCCAGAGTGAAGAAAAGGGCTAAAAAAAATCACCTTGGACCCCTCACACCAAGCCCACTCTCTCTTGAACACTGGTGCCTTCTGGTCGGACGCTACAGAGCACTGGACCACCCAGAACAGCACGGCACAGAACAGTTTTTTCCACAGGCTATACTCGTCTAAACAATTAAGGCTTTCAAATTTACAACTAACATAGTATATTTTATATTTAAACTGCACACTTTGTAAATAAACATAGCTATCGGCACACTACTAACCAATCTGTACAGTATCTAAACAAGTAAATTTTTTCCTATACTCTATCTGTATATAGGTACAGATCAATTTTTTTTTTTTATTTTTTTTATTATATTAGTTTTATATTAAATCCCTACTGTGTTATTCCTATGTATATCTGCACTATGTTTGTACTTTCTTCTACACTGGAAGCTCATGTCGTCAAGTCAAATTCCTTGTGTGTGTAACATACTTGGTAATAAAGCTCTTCTTTTTTTTTGATTCTGATTCTGATAAACAGAAGATTTAACTGCTTTCATTGATTCAACATGACTAATAAACACATGACTACAACAATATATGGTTTACTGAGTTTGTCTTATTATAATTTTTATTATAATAAAGTATATAATAATGCAATGCCTTTATCACTGCTTAGATACTATGAAATATGTTGCGTGCCTTATTCTGTGTAAGAAGCCACATCATCTCACAGAAGGATTTATTTAAAACACTCAACTGATGTTATGAAGTGAGTTTGGAGTAAAAACATGTTATTAAATGTGGTATTTTCATGTGCTTTCAAATGGAGCAGCATTTACTTCACAGAGCAGTAGTTCACTGAGAAGCTTTAAACAAAACAACTTATATATATTAACCTTTCTTCTTCAGCGATTAACTATTATTACTTTATTGCGTGGTTTCTTAATATCGATGTATAATATCGATGATATCATCTGCGATTATCAACGTTGTTTTGGGCAGCTTATGGGTGAACTACGGCTCTGTGTAGTAAATGCTGCTCCATCTGAAAGCACGACATGATGGCGGATTACTCTGATTACAGAACCGGCTTTCGCCAAGAGGCGCATGAATATCACATACGATTTATCATGCAGCCCTAGTTCTGGGTGTTTGCAGGGCGTTACTATGGTGTGCTCGAAGGTTTGGAGGTGTTGCAGGGCGATTCCGTAGTGTTGCTAGACGTATGTGTGTTGCAGGGTGTTAACATGGTTGTGCTAGAAAGTTTGGGTGTGGCTGTGGCGTGCACCCGCCCGCCATGCTAGAAAAGGTGGAACCACTTGCAGGGCGTACTCTGTGTGCTAGGAAGTTATGGGCGTTGCAGGCTACTCTGGTGGTTGCTAGAAAGTTATGGGGTTGCCGGGTCGTTTACTATGGTGTTCTAGTAAAGTTAGGGTTTGCCAGGGCATACACACCGAGATACTGTGTAGATCGGCAGATAGATGTTCTACTCGCTGTTGAGGAACGTCTGAGTGATTGGCCGGGGGGTGGGTGCTAGAATATCTTCTGGTTGTTGCCAGGCTACGTCCCAAGACGAGTCGTCCAGCGAGGAGGGTTTTGTTGGAACTGTACACTTAGGGTTGCTATGGCTTGTGGGATGGCTCTGAATGTTGACACCGCACGTGCCTGCTCACGCATGGTGTTCTAGGACTGTTAGGGTTGTTGTTCAAGGCATGCTAGGGGGTTGTGGTCCCTCGCGGGACGACACGCGCCAGGCGATAGAACGACAGAGAGGGCGTTGCAATGGGGTTGCTGTAGGTGTTTTGGCAGGGCATTGCTAGGGTGTTCTTGATGTTTTCCAGGATTTTGCTATAAGATTTCTGGAATGTTCGGAATGTTTGTCAAGGCAATGCTATGGGGTTGCTGGGGTGTTTTGTGTGGTTTATTACTGTCTCAAGTGAAAGTGTCCCTCCCCATCTCTCTGTGATATTCTGATCTCTAGATATAGCTCTGTTTCCTCCTTCAATGTAGGATTATACAATGTTTCTTCCATATTTTAAACACACCTCTATCCCTGAGTTTAAGCAACACCAATAGTGATGTTTGCCTTGACACATATGTGACACAATAGTCTCAATGGTGTGTTCAGATCAGCTCATTTGTCAGTTCTGTGTAAATGAGAGCGTCTCCAAGAGCAGAACTGTTTCTTTTAATGAAGTTCCTCTAGACGCATCATATTCCCACAAAAAATGGGAAGAATGTAGGAGCTCTTTCCAGGAACAGTGTACACAGATATGTCATTATTAAACATTGAATGGCACCCACTATGTCCAATTAACGTAAACACATGAATTATTTTCTTCTGTTGACTCTCTCTGCCTTTGCCAGGCATGGACATGTGCAAAAACACACGCGGCGCTCTCCTGACTGCTGAGTTGACAATATTTTTGCTTTTTCTTGTGTTCCTCAAATTAGTTTTTTTCTAATCCTCTTGTAGTATTTGAGCTCGTAGGTGATTATAATTCTCGGAGCTTGTCGTCCCCTCCAGGCTGTTGTGACATTGAGCTGACTGACAGCGTTTCGCTTTCATCGGCCAACGGGCTGGTGCTTTAGCATTTATTCATTTACATACTTGCCAATAATTAGCATAGCAGCTCTCTTTGCCAAATCTGGAGGTAGGGATGCCAAATAAAACTAGTATTTCGGTGCATACTTAATACTGAAATCATTAAAAATACACCAGTTTCACTATAGTAGTTTGGTTGTACTGACTCTAAATATTGTGAACAGTCAAAATACTGCCTTGATAATGTATTCATGAAATTCTTACCAGATTTGTGTCCAAATATTGGATCTGTGCTTAAAGCCTCGCAGTGCAGCCTAATAGACCTGCCTTCAGCTATTATGTTATTAATATTAATCCAACAACAATATTAACAAAAACAAAGAGATAACCACGTTGCCCTGCTGAAAAACAGCTTAAACAAGCCTTAAAGGTGGTTGGATATACAGCTAAACCAGCTAAGACCAACCTCTTGAGACTGTTTACTTAAAAAGTTTATTTATTTGCAAGATACTCTTTATTTATTTGCTTAAATAATTATTTGAACAATATATAATTATATGTAAATATGTACATGTACAATATATATGTACATATATAAACAAAAATACTGTAAATGAACGCACGTCCAAGGCACGAAATGAGCATCTATTAATAATATATACTGTATATATATATATATATATATATATATATATAATCTTCCAAATATATATATATATATTATATATATTATATATATATATATATATATATATATATATATATATATATGTAAATAAGTTACTGTATGACAACTATTGGCCTCCATCTGAGGCGTTTTATTAGAGAAATAGTGAAATGTCACTGCTGTATGGTGATGAACCTCTCTGGACGTATGGAAGAGAAACCGTAATGAAGAGCTGGTGTTTGGCTCCTCATGAGAGACGCTCTGTCAGTCTGATCCGTCTTGACGTGCCGGCGATATTTCATTCAGTGTCAACTCTGGGCTCTTTCTAGAGCAGCTCAGAGCGCAGTGACACAGCCGCATCCGAGGGTATGTAACAGACAAGAGAGTGGAGAAGATGACTAGAGAAACCTTCACATGTATTGTGATGGGCGTGGAAACTCCAGCCACAGTTGAAGAATCCAGTCAGAGATGAAATACGGAGGTAATTATGCTAAAAAGTTTATTATACTGGAAAAAGAAAAACTCTGAATCTCTGAATTTCTTCATGCAAATTATGTTGTCTTCCTGCTATAGTGTAGTTATTAATATTCTGAATTTATTTGAATATATTGTAGTATTTATTATATTTTCCAGTTTAAATTTAGTTTTAGCTATTGTGTTGTGTGGTTTTGTCAGTTTTATTATTTTTTATATATTTGTACATAGATTTATAAATTTTTTATTGAATCAGTTATTTTAGTAAATTCAGGTCAACACGTAATGAAAAATCACAAGTACTGGCTTTGACAACTAGACTTAAATAATGTTTAGAATTTGAAAATTGTAGACGTTATCGTTTAATTGAAGTATGAAAACTTAGTATTATTCTATGTGTATATGCTTTTTATCAATTATTAGGTATCATATATAATGATTATTATATATATATATGTATCTATATATATATATATATATATAATATAGTATACTTTGTTGTTTGCTATGTTTGTTTATTATATTTTATTTAAGGTATTGACTACTCAAGTTAAAACTAAAGGAAAATCAAACATTGCCTTGGAAACTAGCTGAAATAAAATGTTTCAAGTTGCATTTTTACCTTTTCAAGTTTAGTTTCTGACTTTTTAAAATAAACCCAATTGCTCTGTACATTGCATCTAGAGGCAAGGTCAGAAACGGCTCTAAAAAAAATCTATATCCCCATCTTAAGCATCCCGCAGCTACTGTGAAGCACCTGTACTGATGTGTTTTGCAGAAAAATATTATTTTGATTTGATTTATAAGCTTACCTACTTTGCACTGACTATTTGCATCCAAGAGATTCACGCATGTCATGCATAATATTACGTTAATGCTGATATGACTGATGGGATTTTGAGTAGAGCACAAATGTGATGCACACTAGGGGCTGCACAGTTTGAAGACTATAAACTGTAGAATTGACGAGCTGAATTTATGGGTTCCCAGCAGCGTTTGCAGCAGTCTGTGGAAGCCTGTCTCTGTCAGGGCCGTAACCATCATAGACACTGAGGGGGAAGTTTCCCACAATAAATAGAAATGGCCAAACTGCCCCTCCAGTGTTTGAAAATCTTGCACTGATTTGCTGCATTTTGTTATGCAGTGCTCTGTTTGTTATAGGATGACAAAAAGATTTAAAAGTCACATTTTTAGGCTGATCTGCCTCAGCAGTCTAACAGCGCTCATCAATGTCAGAATGACTGAGACAGCCAATCAGATCAAAGTAGGCGGGGCTTACTGTCAGCATGAAGTGTCAGTTTAACGTTGAAAGAGAGTGAGATGGAAGTAATGAAACATTTAATATTTGACATCTGTTTTAAAACAGAATTGTTAAACAGCTATCAGTAATACGCACTGATGCAAACCGATCAATTTTTTTTATCTCAAATTCACCATTTTAAATGGAAAATATGGTATTTTTTTACCAGATTCATGTAATTTCTGACTGAATGTGACGAGATGAGAAAAGTTTTGCATTTTCAACATATTTTTTTGTTAATAATTCAAAATGATTACTTCCCAACTATATGGTTTCTGCCACAGGAAAAAAATAAACTAAAAAATGTAATTACAACTTTTTACAGAGTTTACTTATTATTTTTATTTGCAATTCTGAATAGGTCACAATTCAGATTTTTTATTTTACCTCGCAATTCTGATATAAACTGTGGTACAAATTCTGAGAAGACATTTTTGACATAAATTTGGTATATAAAAAAGATATAAAAAGTTGGAATTGTCGCATTTATTCCATTGCAGAAACAACAATTTGTTTTTAATTGAATTGCAAGATGTATACTCATAATTTTAAGAAAAAAAGTCACAATTGCAACAAAAAGTCAGAATTCTGAGTTTAATATCTCATAGTTGTTTATCTTGAAATTCTGAATTCTCTTTTTTTTCTCAGAATTGCGAGAAACAAAAATCAAATTGTGAAATAAGAAGTTGCAATTACCTTTTTTCCATTTTTTTTATTCCATGGTAGGGAAAAAATTAATTACGAGATATAAACTTCTGAGAAAATAAGTACCAGCTGCAACAAAAAGTCAGAATTCTGAGTTTATGTCTTGTAATTCTGTTTATATCTCGCAATTCTGAATGGTTTCAGAATTCAGAGAAAAAAGTCAGAATTGTGAGAAAAACGTTTCTTCTGTTATATCTTGCAATTCTGTTTTTCTGTCTTTGCTTCTGCTAGAACAAAAAATTCCACACACACATATAGATAGATAGATAGATAGATAGATAGATAGATAGATAGATAGATAGATAGATAGATTATACTATATATAATATGTATGAGAAATATATAAATTCTGAATTATGAGATGTAAACTCAAAATTGTGAGAACAAGGTCAGTTATCTGAGATAAAAATTTTGCAATTACTACCAATTTATTTATTTTTTAAATCTGTGGCTGAAATGTGCTTGCATAGCTTTTGAAAGCTAGCGATGCATTTACAGTGTTCAAATGTTCATCTGCTTTAGACTTTCATCATCTTTTTCCTTCTTCTGGGAATATGCATGGAAAATGTCATGCATTTATGTAAGGCAACTGTAATCCTCATTGATTTGTAAAATACAGCAGGATCAGGTCTAGCTGGAGTTATTATCAGACGGAGTCGAGCGCCGTGGATGCTTCTGAATCACAGGCCGTGGTTGTTAAGGGGCTGCTGGCGCTGTGATCAAAGGGCACTAAAACGAGATGTTTATGCTCTGGCCTCTCACTCTCTCCCTCTCATTTATTCCGTCCAGGCCCCGTCGTCGCCCTCCTCACCTTCGGCTAATGAACCAAAGTATGAGAAGCGCTGGCTGGATGCCGTCAGCCTCCCTCTGTTCATGGCTCGAATCTCTCGACGCAAAGCTGCAACCGACAAATTAAGGTACGGTAATCCGCCGTGATGCCACACGAGCTGCAAGGTTTGCCCAGTGTTGGTTTTGCAAGTCTTTTTCATTTAGGTGAGAGGATGTTAAATCCAATATCTATGCAGCGGCATGCCGTGTCTGGAAAGGTCAGCGATTCAGCAGCCACGGGTCGAGAAAAAGTGGCTCTAACTTTTGTCGTCTGCCATTGAGAGCAGAATTATATCGCATCACATCAGCGGAGAAGAGATATATAAATATCCACTTTAAAACTCAAAGCTTGTGATTGCAGCAGGTGGAATCAGATCCTTAATTAGGCAGAATGCATAATCTGAATATATTTCTATGTGCTTCGGGCTCGACTCCAGGTGGAGTTTCAGGTCTGACAACTTTGATTTTAACCTTACTGTACATGCCTTCTGTCGTCAGAGTCTAATTGTACAAACGTCCAGCTTCAGCTGGTGCTTCTCGTGTCAAATCTTGACTGATTTTGATCAAGTAAAGGTCAGAATAACTGCAGTAATATTTCCAGATGAACACTTACTGCACTGAAGCAGCTCAGCTTTACTTGATTCTCCATCAGTCATGTTTTAGAAAGATCAGTGAGTTTCAAATCTGATCATCAGGATCTTTTGAGGAACATTTGTTTCCAGAAGCTTTACTTTCACTGTTCCTCAGTGGAGGAATGATCTTCACAAGCCTCCAGAACATCTCACATCTTCTGAGGAGCCTTTATTTTTTCATCTCTCAATCAGCATTGGATTGCATTGCATTATATGTTTGGATCATTTCAATCTCATCTTACGAAGACATATTACTGGAGACATAGAGTGACCACTGATATTTAGATCAGTTTATGTCAGTATCTGCTCTACTGTTATAAAAATCTTATTGATCTACATTACAAGCAGCAGAATATCATCACTTTTTGTCATATAAATATCAGAATCTGCACCAAATTGCATATTTTTTAAGTTTTTGAATAAAATTTAGCTGTTTTTCCTCCATATTTTCACTATATAAGACTATATGAGCCATAAAAGCCTGATGGATCAAATATGATACAGAACATAAATACATATGCAAACTTTTTGAAAGTATATGTCGATCGCTGCATCGGAGGGCGAGCTAGGCTCTGGAGATGAGGATTCGGCTGCGCTGCCACCGTCAGAAAGAGTGGCATTGCCCGAGTCAGATCCAGAGCTGACCGCTATGCTTTCCTGGGCCGCCGAGAGTGTCGGGCTGCACTGGAGGCCTCCGCCTTCTCCCGAACGCTCGAGGCTGGATGATTGGTTCCTGGGGGCGCAGGCCGGGCATCGGCATCGGCAGCCGCCTCCGGTTCCATTCTTCCCTTTTTCTGCCCGAAACAGACTTGGTGCCTCCTCAGTCCTCACCACCCTCGACGGGGGGGCGGCCCAATGGTATGTGGACATCCCTCCGGTCGAGCACGCTAATGCCATGCAGCTCTGCCCGCAAAGCGCCACCGCCTGGAGAGGTAATCCACGCCTTCCGTCCAGGGCCTGTAAATTCTCGTCCGCTCTGGCCGGGGGGCCTTAAGGCATACGGCCGGACAGGCCGCTTCCGCCCTGCACGCCATGGCTCTCCTGCAAGTCCACCAGGCCAAGGCTTTGAAGCAGTTGCACGAGGGTGGTGCGGACCCAGGTGTGCTGCAGGAACTGCGACGGACCTCGCGCTTAGGGTGACAAAAGTCACAGCGCGGGCCCTGGGTCATACGATGTCCACATTGGTGGTCCAGGAGCGCCACCTATGGCTGAACGGTTGTTTAGTGTGCTTGAGGGAGGCCGACAAGCATCGCTTCCTGGACTCCCCGATCTCCCAGGCCGGCCTATTCAGCGAAGCGGTGGATGGCTTTGCCCAACAGTTCTCCGCCGCGCAGAAGCAGACGGAGGCGTTTCGACACATCCTGCCCCGGCGGTCTGCTGCTGTCTGCACCCCAAAGCCGGCTGCAGCCCCTCTGTCTGCTCAACGCCGAGGGCGCCCTCCTGCGGCCTCCACCTCCGCTCCGGCGCGGCCAAGACAGCAGCCTTCACAACGGCCGCAGCACGGAGCTGGCCGCAGGAAACCGGCGCAGCCCGTCTCCGCCCCTGCCAAGCCCGTAAAGCAGGCGGCGTCCCTGAGACGGGAGACCCGGAGCTCTTGGATCCTGCTCTTCAGGAGATGGTGACTGCACCACTCCTTCCCCCGGAGGAGGGCCGGGTGGAGAATCTTATGTTTCCGTTTGTTTGTGTTCGGTACCCAAAACTTCAATAAAAGAGCAGTTTCCTTTGACTCCGGGTCCCAAGAGGGCGAGGATGGCAGTGCACGAGACCCAGTCTCCACACGGCCGGCCCACTCTCCCTTCGCTAATGGGCAGCAGGGTTCGGTTCAAGGACGCTATGCCTCCTCACGAGCCCCCTGCCCAGCCGTGGAGCCAGGTAAGTGGTGCGCCGTGCACTCAGACCCCACCCTGGGACGCACGGCCTCCCAGGTTGGGTTCCTGTGTTCCAGTTGTGCGCAGTTGAGCGCAGTTGTGCGAACACAGGGATATGGTGCTCAGTCACCTCAGCCGATTGGGGCTTCGGGTCAACTGGGAAAAGAGCAAACTCTCCCCGGTGCAAAGGATCTCTTTTCTCGGCATGGAGCTGGACTCGGTGAACCTGAGAACGTTATAGTTGTAAGAGCGTGCGCAGTCGATTTGCCTTTTTTTGCTAATGCTGGGGTCCTTCAGTGCACATACGGCGGTTCCAACTGAAACATTTTAGGCTCTTGGGAATATGGCATCCACAGCGCTGTCAAGCGCTCGGGTTGCTTTATATGAGATGATTAGCGTTGGCTTACACGACCGGGGTCCGAGATGGGCCATGGGACACGGCACCTTACCGCGTTCTGTTAACCCCGTTTGCGTCAGACCCTCACCCAGTGGGCAGATTTCCTTTCTTCGGAAGGGGGTGCGCCCTTGGGCAAGAATCCATGCCTCCGCCAGGGGCTTGGGTGCCATGTGCAGTGGGAATGCAGTTGCGGGGCTCTGGTCGGGGCCCGACTGCAGTGGCATTTCAACTGCCTCGAGTTGCAAGCAGTAATGCTTGCTCTGCGCCGCTTCAGATCGCTGTTGCATGACAAGCATGTACTGGTCCGTACAGACAGCTCTGCGACCGTTGCGTACATCAACCACAAGGGCGGTCTACACCCCCTTTCGCGGAGCATGTTTTTTGAAAAAATTTTTTTTTTTTTTTTTAAAAAATTTTTGTTTTTTTTTTTTTTTTTTTTTTTTTTTTTTTTTTCTGAAAATCGCCCCGCCATCTACTTGGGTCAGAAGCATCTGAGGTCGCTTCGCGCGTTCACATCCCAGGCGAGCTCAATCGTGCAGCCGACGAGCTCTCACGTCAGCCCGCCCTTCCGGGAGAATGGCGACTCCACCCCGAGACAGTCCAGCTGATTTGGAGGCGCTTTGGGGACGCTCAGGTAGACCTGTTTGCCTACCCGGACACGTTCCATTGCCAGTTGTTTTACTCCCTTGCCGAGAGGACCCTCGGCACGGACGCACTGGCGTGCAGCTGACCTCGGGGCCTACGCAAATATGCGTTTCCCCCAGTGAGCCTTCTCGCACAGACACTGTGCAAGGTCAGGGAGGACGAGGAGCAGGTCCTCTTGGTAGCGCCATATTGGCCCAGTCGGACGTGGTTCCCCGAACTGATGCTCCTCGCGACAGCCCTCCTTGGCCGATTCCTCTGAAGAAGGATCTACTGACTCAGAGACGGGACACCCTTTGGCACCCGCTTCCAGACTGGGAATCTCCACTTATGGTACAGGAAGGGACGCGGAGGTTCTAGGTTGGCTACCTCCAGCGGTAGTAAACACCATTGCTTCAGCTAGAGCCCCGTCTACCAGACACGCTTACAGGCTGAAGTGGAACCTGTTCGTCGGTTGGTGCTCTTCCCGCCGGGAAGACCCCCGTAGATGCCCGATCGCAGTCGTGCTTTCTTTCCTGCAGGATGGGTTGGAGCGAAGGCTGTCTCCCTCCACCCTTAAAGTGTATGTTGCCGCCATTGCCGCGCATTACGAGGCAGAAGACGGTAAGTCTTTGGGGAAGCACGACTTAGTCATCAGGTTTCTCAGAGGGGCAAGAAGGCAGAATCCTCCGCGCCCTCCCCTGTTACCCTCTTGGGATCTCCCCTAGGTCCTCATGGCCCTGAAGGAGGAGCACTTCGAGCCTCTGCAGTCAGTAGAGCTTAAGTTTCTGTCATTAAAGACAGCGCTCTTCACCGCATTGGCCTCAGTCAAGAGGGTAGGGGACCTGCAGGCATTTTCGGTCGACGATTCGTGCCTAGAATTCGGAACGGGTAACTCTCACGTTGTCCTGAGACCCCGGCCTGGATATGTGCCCAAAGTTCCCACCACGCCTTTTAGGGATCAGGTGGTGAACTTGCAAGCGCTGCCCGGGAGGAGGCAGACCCAGCCATCACTCTGCTCTGTCCCGTTCGCGCCTCTGCACATTTACGTGGACAGTACGCGGAGCTTCAGGACCTCAGACAAGCTCTTTGTCTGCTTTGGAGGACAGCAGAAGGGAAAGGCTGTCTCCAAACAAAGACTTGCCCACTGGTTAGTGGAGGCTATAGTCTTGGCATACCAGGCCAAACATTACCATGCCCCCTCGGAGTGAGAGCTCACTCTACGAGAGGAGTGGCATCTTCTTGGGCATTGGCGCGGGGCGCCTCGATAGCAGACATCTGTAGAGCTGCCGGCTGGGCGACACCTAACACGTTCGCTAGATTCTATAATCTTCGTGTGGAGCCGGTATCCTCCTGTGTTCTCACCTCAGTAGGCTAGTTAACACTGGACCCGCTCAGTGTAGATTCATGACATTTCCCTCTACGGACCGGATACGTGCGCTATTTTGCACCCTCAATTCAGTTCCACATGGCAAACCCTGGTGGAGTTCCTCCCGCACCCTCGGCGGTCAGGCGTGGCGGAGCGCCAGACGCCAGGCTCAGCACTCGTGTGCATGCCCAAGGTCAGCCCTTGTGCTGGGCTAGGTGCCCGTGTGTAGTGATTCCCCCTTTGGGTGATCCCACATGTGTATTCTTCCACGGTACGGCTCCCCATACGGTAAGCCTGTGTCTTTCCCTGGCAATCGTTCACTGCCATCTCTGCTGCGTAATTATCTCACCCCAGGAGGGTTGAGTCTACCGCAGAGACTTCCAAATGTAGTACTGCCCTGGGCCAGTCCACATGTGTAATTCCACATGATACCTCCTAAGTGCGGGATGTGGCTTCCGTAGCGTCCCAACTGGGTATGCTTTCCCAGTGTTATCCAATGTACCACTGTATGGTACACCTCTGCCTAGCCGCTGTCCTATCTTCCGCCCCAGCTGGTGTGGGGGGACGCAGGGCACTGGAGGGGGTCAGCAATAGTGGCGTTTTCCATACGGATCCCAATTCGTCTGTCACGACTGACGTAACGTAGAACGTGACTGACTGAAAGGGAACAACGTCAGGTTAATTGTGTAAACCCTCGTTCCTGAGGAGGCGAGAATGGGCTCTCGGGCGCGGAGATCCCAAATTCATCAGTCTAAGATGAGTAACGGTCTCCATGCCTCCTTCAGGGAACGAGGGTTACACAAGTAATCTAGACATTCTGAATGTTCAATAAACTGTTCCATTTAGAAAAAATAAATACATTTCTGATTATAATTTAATATGTCAGGCTTTACAGAGTTAAATATGTTTTGCTTTTTCTCTCTTAAGTATTTATTGATTTGCTTTTACGTCCATCAACTTCACTTTCTCTAGAACTTTTCACCAAATACGACTCCTCACTTGATATCTTCTGAGCGACTGACTGCATTTTTAAACTTTGAACATCTTTCATGAATGATTTTCAGCTTTTCATCATTTTAATGCTCAGATTACATATCCCAGTACCATTCCCACCGAATGTAAGATGCTCCCAAAAGCCGAAAGCATCTTCTCAGTCTTCGTTATGAGCGTCTCTCTCTATGCATGCGATGGCCGATGAAGACTCTCTCTCCAGACTAATAGTTTTTTTATTGTGTTCTGTCAGTCAGACGCACAGCTTCTTGGTTTCAAAGCACTGGGCTACAGTCTGCTGCTAGTTCAAGCAGAACATTACAGTCTCCAGGCAATTTCTATCTGAAAAAGGCCAAGCGTTGAATGGACGCATCACACATGGTTGGCATTAATTGAAATCATGCCATTTATTGAATTGCTTTATTGGAAAAGTTGGAAGCTGCTAAAGATGCTTCTGTAATCTCACTTCAGTAATAGAGTTAGTCTTGCTCTCACTTGATTTAATGCATTAGAAATGTTCATCTCACAGCCTTTTGCCCTCAGTAGCCCTTCATAAGCATAATAATCTGGGCCACAATGGAAAGGCCTGCTCGAGCGTCAGGCAGAATATGTTTTGACGTGATGGTCTTTCTGACAGCTATCATTAAATAGTCAGTCCGGCAAATCAGAGTGTAATTCATCTGCGGCACGCTCCGTACACACACTGAAATTAAATGTCAAAGCTGCCCATTATAGACAATTGATGGTGGCGTGAGTGTGACAACCCTGTCTTTCAACTCATGCATCTCATCCCTCACATTTGTATTGACATTTAAAACAAACGGAAATAAGCAGGTAACACAATCTGAACTGACAGACATGTTTGAGGTCTTTTGATAGCACTGGGAGATCTGTATGCAGTCTGGTTTTGTGCCTGAATTATACTGGATGTGGATGAAGAATTTCTACACTCTAAAAAAAGCTGGGTTAAATACAAACCAGTGCTGGGTGAAATATGGACAAACAGGGCGGTTGTGTTACTACCCAGAAGGTTGAGTTAAACTTTTAAACAACTGCGGGTCAAACAACCACTTGCGGGTGTGTCCCATTATTACCGGCACTGGTTTGTATTGAACAAGAATTTTTTTAGAGTTTAATGGGTATACAAAAATATCGTAATTTATTACAATGTAACGTCAGGGTATGAGTACACAGATGTACTTTAACCCATTTACAAACTAATTAAAAAGGTGTGTTATAATATTTATGTATATGTGTATATAGTATATATTATATATCTAATATATATATTATAGATCGATAGATATCAGTTTTTATGTTGCAGGCGATTTGTCTAGGTGGCTTTATATTTATTAGTGTTTATAGTCATTGGATGTCATCTTGAATTGCTATTGGGGATACATCAGTATGAGAAAAAAACTCTCTCTGTACTTAAAACCGTAATAAAAAAATCAAATTATTTATTTAAAATAAAAATGAAAATTGATGTATATTGGACACTTCACGATGTGCTTTACAATTAAAATAAAATAATACAGTTATTGTTAGTGGTAGTGTCTAAGTATTTTATATTTTACTATTAGTAGACAATTATTTATTTAAATTGTAATTGATTATTTGTAATGAAAAAAATGCTTGAATTTAGTTTATTATTTTACAGTTATTTTTATTGTTTAACAGTTTCTTAGCAAAACTTTATTTTGATGTTCCTGTGAGAATCATATACAGTCTGGTTTTGTGGCATTATTATTTATATATTTAGAATTATCGTCATCTGTAAATTTATACTGGGAATACATTCATGTAATGCAAAAAACAACAAAAACCATCCACCATCTTGCCTATTCTTTAGAATTCATGTGAATCATCTGTGAAGTTGTACTGTAAGCCACCTGTGACAGAAAGCAATGATTCGATACTGTGCAAATTGTGACCACACCTATCGATTTGTCTCACTTCTTGCAATGTACAATATGTCTCTGATGTCTTATTCATTTCTTCATCAATAATAGAATAAATCTCTGTGGCGTTGAAGATTTGATCAGGAACGTCAGTTCCTGACACGTATCTTGCATCATGAACTGCTTACTGCCAGAGTTTATTTTATCACAGCGAGTCACTCTAATAATAATGGCTCTGCTCACAATAGTGTATGAGTGTGCTCATACTGGGCAGTGTGTACTTTATGCTGCTGCATTCTGTTTTTAGAAATAATTTGTCAAACAGTACACAATATACAACAATAAATGTTTCAACTAGAAGTGTGCTGTTGTTGTCAGATTCGTGATGGCGACGATGATGGTGACTAGCATTAATGCCTTTAGTTATGTATGATGGTAAGTATTATTATTATTTCACATACTATTTTAAACTTGAATATGTATACCTTTCTAAAAAAAACGTATAATTTATGATTTATAATATCTCATTATTATTATTATTATTATTATATTATTATTATTATTATTATTATTATGTATATTCATTTTAATAATAATAATAATAATAATACAGACTGTAATGTGGTGAATATATACTCATTTAAATTAATAAATACCTTAGTGTGTATTTATTTCATATTTAATATATCGATTAGTATAGTATTATTGCATATGTATAATGATGGTGACTTAGTTATTCATAACAATAATAATAATAATATTAATAATAATAATACTAAGTATTTAAGGAATACCTAATATTATTGCAAAGGATTTGAAGCATTACTATAAAATTGTATATGATGATGATGATGATGATGATGTTATTATTATTATGGTGTTTTAGTATGTTATATTATTATTATTATTATTATTATTATTCTAGTATTGCGTTGTATCTCCCTTTAATAATAATAAATACTTCCATTATATTAGATTAGTTTATTATTCTTATATTTAGTATTATTAATATGAATACTAATAATAATTTAATAATAAATAATTAATATTATATTATGTATTATTATTATTTATTATTATTATATATATACATATTCATTTAAAGTACCTTCCATTCTTAGTATATTATTATTTGGTCTTAATTAATTTACTTTTATAATAATGTTTATTAAAGTATTCTTTTAATATATGCTTATTACTCTTACTTATATTAGTGGTGTCTAGTAATTTAATCATGATTATGATACTTTTATTTAATTAAACTATTTGTAATGTAATATTATTATATTATTTTTATTACATATGATTATTAGTGTAAGAACCATTTTATTATTATAATAATAATAATATAATTAAATAATCACTTTAAAATCAGGTGTTTTATGTAATTCCCCCAGAGAATCTGCATACTGTAAGAAACAGGGTGATTTGTGTGGTAGTTTGGTAGAGTTGTGCTGTTATCAGTGAATTTAATATTTCTCTTTTTTTCTTCATCCAGATCGAACAGTTTTGAAGTCATTGCCTTAGATGGAGTTTGCACGCACCTTCTTCAATTTTGCACTGCAGCTGAAAGCACAGACTGGCTTCAAGCAATATCAACCAATATCAACGATTTGACCCAGGAGAGCGTAAGTAACATGCATTATCTGCTGCGGCATTAGTGTAAGTGAAACCATGAGAGATCAGAGCAGATCCGGCCGTCTGAGCGCCAGACCGGCTATAGAGGACAGTAATGCACTGATGTACGGTACGGCAGCAAATGCACTGGACTGAAGGTTTATGACTGCTTTCAGACTGAAATATGAATACGCAACTGGAATTTTGCTGTGTTCAGAACTTCTGCAGTATTGCATGATATACAGTTCACCATATTTGTATGGAGTTACTCTTGGTGACACATCCAGGTTGTATTTCACATAGAAATCTCAATAGAGAGAACTTAAAAATATTTTGCATAAAGGAAGTGACGTACAGTGGTGGCCAAAATGATTAGAACACCTAGTATTTTCACCAGCTAAAAATGTTTTTTAAGTCTCTTTTAAGAACTGTGGGAACGTCTCCAAGATGCTTCAAGAAACCTATCTACGAAGCTACTGTAATGTTAATGGTTTTAGGCACTAAACAGCAGGTGCTGTCAAAAACAATGTCATAAATAGACTTTCTTTATCAATTAACTTCTATTAACTAAATTAAATCAACATTTGGTGTGAGCATCCTTTGCATTTAAAGCAGCTTTTGCCCTCGGTGCACTTCAGGGAGCTTTGCAGGTAGGTTTCTTCCTCAAGCGTCTTGGAGACACAATTCTTCTAGAGTGAGTCTGTCTCAGTTTGTTCTGTTTCTTCTTGTCATTCCAGACAGACTGGATGCTGATCAGATCAGATCTCTGTGTGCAGCACAAAAATATCACTGGATTATTACAATTAATGGCAAAATTAATGTTTGGAAATGTGAACTGACACACTACAGCAAAAGACAGAAATAACTGACTTAAAACCATTTTTTAGCTGGTGACAATACTAGTGTTCTAATCATTTTGGCCACCACTGTGTATGTATATATATATATATAAAAAAAATATATATATATATAATATGAATTCAACTCATATTAATGATATAACTTTCTGGTAGCGTATGCACATGCATGACAATTTTTAAAGGTGAAACCATTAATAGGCATGCATTATTATGAATTGAAATCATTAATTATGCATGAAAAGTTACAGTGCATAGAAACATATATGATAAGTCATTATACGTAGAGCTTTACAATACAGGCCTGTAACATGAAATGCACAAACATAAACTCGACTTGTCAGCCGAGTGTCAAACGACACTCAATCCCATCATCCTCGCTGCTCGAGCATGTGACAGTCGCTCTATTTATAGGTTATAGGTCAGCACAATAACAGATCCGCTTCCACTCGCACATACACTCAGCTGTTAATTGAACATTTAGCAATCAGCGTCCGTCTCCATCATTACGTGACGTCAGTGTGGTAATTGCACATAAAATAGGCAGCTGTGTGACAGCCTCAGAAAAAGACCAGATCATCAGCGCATGCACTAATTAAAACAACACACAGGAAATTAGATCGTTAGGCAATATTCTTGGCAAGAGCAGAAGACTTATGAATCGAGTCCAAAGAGCACAAATCTGGAGAAACTCAATAGAACTTCATGCTGCAGTTTTACAGAAAGAGGTGCATTATTAGTAAGAGTTTTCAGAGTGAAACTATCCCTCATAAGGTGGAATCACATGAAAAATATCTGGACATGTTCTGCCAATATTTAACAACTAAATGAAACAAATAAGCAATTAAATAATTTGTACTAAGTATATAAAGCATTTTTTATAATTTGTGTTATTACATTCATGACAATGAAGCAAATGTAAATCTTCCCTCTAATGCTTAATAGCATACTGTAATGCAAAATAAATAAATAAATCGGTTAATAATAATAATAATTGTTGTTGCTGTTAAAAATCATAATAGTCATATTATAATATTTGTACAGTTAATTTAAATTTTTAAGTAAAAAATTAATAAATCTGTTTATAATAATCATGTTATAATATAATTATTTGTATTGTCCTAGCAATATTTAACAACTAAATAAAATTAATAAGTAAATATGTCATTTGCATTAAATAAGTAGTTTGCATCATATTATAATAACTGTACTATTTTAAGTAATACATAAATAAAAAAATGTATTTATAAGAATCATATTATAATAATAATTAGCATTTTCCTGAACAAATTTAACAACAAAATAAAATGAATGAGTAAATAAAAAACACATTTTTAATACTTTGTCTTATTGCTTTCACGACATAAAACATTAAGCCTTCCTCTATTTTTAATGGTAAGTAAAAAATAAACCTTTATGTATTATTAATAAGAATAAGACTAAGAATAGTTGTGGTTTTTTGTAAAATTGTGAAGTAAATCTTTAAAGGGTACAAAGTGAACACGTTTAAAAAAATAAGTAAGACATAATTGTAATATTAATCATATTTATTATAATATAAGTGTTGTAAAATGTACAGTTTGATGCTCAAATAATACTCTAACTAATAATTATGTTAATAAAATATATTATTAGTAGTATAATACTCGTTTTTTTAATTATAAAGTACATCTGTGAAGTGTACAAAAGATCATTAAGTTTAAAATAAATAAATATTGATTAGTTATTGTTTGGAAATGTACTTGTAATTGTTATTGATTTGTAAATGTTTTTGTTCCTTTCAGATAAAAACGGCGAATAAATACTGTTCTCCTGATGATCAGGTGGGTTATTTGTACAGTGAGATATTCATCTAAATCATAAGACAGAAAGTAATTATCCCTATTGTACTGCCTCATCATATTTTACCATTACAGTATGAGAGAGATGTCATAATCAGGAAAATAACACATCGTGTCATGACCTCTGGCTCTCTGTTGCATTATGATGAATAATTCAGAGAGTAATTCAGTCATATTTACTTTAGAGAAATGGATAGCGACAGAGGAGAGTCTGAGCACGTACGGATGGGTTTCTTGTGTTGAATGTTTTCTCCTCAGATTGTCCACATGGGTTGGGTGTGTGAACACCTGCAGGGCCGCGACGTCGAGCCCCTTCACAGCTGCAGGTTCCTGGGGCTGAGAGGATCTTCTCTCCTCGTTTTCAGGAGTCCTCCTGTAAGCTCATGCATGTGTTACAAACACACACGCACTCCTGAGAGATGTGATGTTATGCAATATTACAAGATTACTGTATTATATGGTACATATAAACTGGGGTTGGAACAGTTCAACTTACGGTTCGGTTTGTATCTCGGTTTAAGAGTCACAGTTTCAGTACGGTTCAGTATGTGTTGTGTTTAGGCAAAAACTATACTGTCAAATAAAAATAAAGAAAATAAGAATAATCAATGCAACTACAAGCAACAGCACAAATAATACAATAGAGTAAAGATACAAATAAAAAATAAACAGTGATTTTCAGTTTTTTTAGGTAGGTCTAACATTAGTTTTTAGGTACAGAAATCAAATAAAGTAATGAAATGTAAAACAGCATTGCATATTTGACTGTATAAATTAAAGATGAATCTTTATTAAAGTTACAAAAGCTATTTAATCAAGAGCAGTGAGTGATTTATTTTTTGTTGCTGTTTGATTAATATTAAGAAAGTGCTGTCACTTTAAGAGAATGCGCTGATCCAGTGCACTGATACAGTACGTTGCTTGGGAGCGAAGCACAGTTGTTACTGCCTTGCTTCGCTCTCAGAGGGCTCTGTTTGAGGAGGGAGCTTTCACTAGCGTTTCTCGCGGCATCGGCCCCGCTTTCGCCGAGGCGGAGCGGTGGCTGTGCTTGTGGGTTTCGCGTATGGATCTGCTTCCTAACCACCAGATCCGGCGCCCGCTCTCGGAGTTTCGGAAGCCCGCGCTGCGGTCCTTATCCCCGGGGAGAGGGCGTGACACTCCGCCTGTCTTTCTCCGAGGAGATTGATACGGAGGACGTCAAAGAGCTCGCCAGTTGCACAAACATCAGTTACACAAGCATATTATGCCTGATATTATAACGAGCAGCATTAATGGGGTAGTTGGCTCTTGGGGGGCTGATTGTGCTTTTCCCGCTGCAAAACGCTCCGCTCTCGCCGGGCACGCCGAGGAGTGTGTCCGTGCCTGTGATCTTGCGATTGCAGTCACGCTGCTGCTGAGGCACGGCGGCGACTGAGAACTCGGAGATCGCTCATGATCTAGCAGACAGTTGGAGACTGTTCTTCCTATCTCCACCCGTGTTCGCTAGATCTAGAGCTCGTTCTCGGGGCTTAGAAGCCCGCGCTGTGGTTCTGAGTGAGTGCTGCTGCCCTCTTTCTCTGAGGAGATTGATGTTGTTCGTGTGACTGAATGGCTCGTGCACAGCGCATATATTACATCATTTCGTTTTTTGACGTGAATCTTACTACACTAAACCGTATTTACTCGTCAGGTTGTTTTATTGCATTTAATTCTGAGGAATAAAATGGAGTATTTGTCTGACTATGAGAAGTTAGATATACAGGGGCTCTTGGGATATACATTTCTCGACTGAGAGCAACGGAAACGTAGTGGTACTAAGAGGCTCGCTACCTCTACAGAGGTATCTAGATGGGTCCTGCCCGGAGCAGGCTGTTGTCTAGTCTTCCTAGCAGACGATGTGGTTCTGAGGGCCGTCGTTTTCAGGGCACTGAGCTAGCTGCTCTAGGCGCACCACAAGCCAGTCTCGCGAGACTGGTTCCCTTAGGAGGTCACCTGGCGGTGTGGGAGCCCCTGCCAAGTGTGCTTCATTGGGTCCTGCCCCGAGCAGTCTGTGGTCTAGTCTTCCTAGCAGAAGACGTGGGTCTGAGGGCCATCGTTTTCAATAGGAGACTTCAGCTATGAGAGTCCTGATGCTGTTGCTCAGGACCTCGGAGGACAGGCCCCTCTGGGGAAGAGAGGTTCACACCGCATTACACTGTGCAGTCTCTCCTCAGTGCCCTCAGGAGGTTGGTCTGCCAACCCTGCTGTGTTCCAGGGCGCAGTGGTCTCCGGCGAGCACTTCTCTCAGTTATCGCCCGGAAACGTAGCGGTACTAAGATGCTCGCTACCTCTATGGAGGTATCATGAGCAGCTAGTTCGGCCATCCCCTGCCGGTGTGCCGTTCTGGGCACACCAGAGATCAGTCGAGAGGACTGTTCCCTGCTAGATTATTTAGCTGTGGGAAGAGCTACTGCCAAATGTGTCTCACTGGGTCCTGCGTACTGTAGAAAGAGGCTACTGAAGCCAGTTCGGTTCTCGTCAGCCTCTATTCAATGGGGCCCCCTACTCTAGTGGCGTCCGGAGCGGTCTGGTTTAGCATAAGACGTACTTACTCTCTTAGAGCAGGTGCCATCGAGGTGGTACCTCTGCACGAGACAGACTCCGGGTTCTACAGCCTGTACTTCATTGTTCCGAAGAAGGATGTGGGGTTGCGTCCTATTTTAGATCTGCGCCTATTGAACCACTCAGTCATGCGACTGAAGCTCAGAATGCTCACAATCAAGCAAGTCGTGTCTCAGATCAGGTTCGAGGACTGATGTGTCACGATTGATCTAAAAGATGCACATGTCTCCATCCTTCCTCATCACAGGAATTTCCTGAGGTTCGTTTTTGGGGGCAACAGCCTACCAATACTGGTTTCTTCTTAGGCTTGCACTCTCACCCCACACTGTCAACGACTCAAACACATCGATGATTGGTTGATATTAGCTCAGTCAGAGTGGATGGCGGTTCGACATTGAGATGTCGTTCTCGCTTATAACGAAAGAGCTGGGGTTTTAAGGAATTAACGCCAAGGAACAGTGTTGGGCCTTTTTTCCAGTAAAGCGAACCACTTATCTGAGGCGTGGTATGGGATTCGACCCGTGAAAGGAAGTATGTTATCAGGCTCGGACGAGTTGCTCATCCACTCAGTCGCGAAAGTAGAGAAGGCCAGGTCACTCCACTGTCAAGCACGTTCCGACGGCTGGGCATGAACAGCTGCGCCAACGATGATAACTCTGGGCCTGTTCAGCGACCCTACAGTGGTGGCACACGAACAAGGGATCTACACGAGGGGAACGAGCTACGCTAGGCTCAAGGTCACGCGGCGAGGCCTACGGGCCTTAGACGTGTGGAGGAAACTTTGGTTCTTGTCTCAGGGCCGGTGCTGGGAGCTCCTTGTCGCCAAGTAACGCTAGCAACGGATGCGTCTCTCACCGGTTGGGGAGCGGTCATGAGTTGCCACCCTGCCCGCGGTCTGTGAAGTGGTCACCATCTGACTTGGCATATCAATTGTCTGGAGATGCTGGCCATGTTTCGAGCTCTGAAACACTTTATCCCAGACCTAAGAGGTCACCATGTGTTGGTGAGCACCGACAACACATCGGTGGTTTCTTACATCAACCACCAGGGAGGTCTACGTTCACGCCCCTTGTACAAGCTGGCACACCAGATACTTGTGTGGTCCCAGGGCAAACTCCTCTCGCTGAGAGCAGTTCAAATTCCTGGGCATCTCAATATGGGAGCAGACGTCCTGTCGAGGCAGGGGCCGAAGCCCGGGGGATGGGTGCTTCACCCCGAGGTGGTGAAGCAGCTATGGAGAGTGTTTGGCCAGGTCAGGTGGACCTGTTTGCGACTAATATGATATCGACACTGTCTCTCGGGTTCTCTAGGATCATCAGCTCCACTGTGGCTGGATGCCATGGTACAGACGTGGCCGAGGCTTCATCTGTACGCCGTTCCTGCGATTTTTCTGCTCCCGGGAGTTCTGCTAAGTGGTGGATTAGGATGCTATTCCATAGCCTCGAGTCCTCTGATCTCCCCTCTCCTTTGGGGGTCAAGATTCACTCCTCCAGAAGTCGGCCTTCGGGATGGCGGGCCCCGCCTACTTCTCTCGCCCTAGCTGTGCAGTCTTCCACACTAGGCAGAGATTTGGAAGTCTGGCGGCGTGGGTATTCTCGTTCCCAAAGGGTTTTCCGACGCAGCTCGAGTTCCTGAAAAGGAACGTCTCAGGTTACGCATGTAAACATGGTTCCCCCGAAGGGAACGAGACACTGCGTCTCAGTGCCATACTTCCGGCATCCCTGCCAGCGCTTGCCTCAGTTGAAGCTGACGCTTGGCTCCGCTTATGGAAATAATTGTAATACAAGTCCGACATTGTTAAAGTATGTTGCTGTTTTTGTCTCTTCTAAGGAAGATTCATTCACTTGTTTGGCAATGTCATATTTTTTTAATGCTCATCCAAACTCATTTTGTGACTTTTCTTTCTGCTTTAAAGATGTTTTCTTTGGATTGACTACTCACAAGAGTATAACTTAATTTGTGTTTATCATTTCAAGTGATGTAGAAATTCGAAAAATGAATGTCTCTTTTGATTTGGTTTTTGTTAGTGAATCGCTTGAACTTAATTAAAGTCACAAGTTTGAATCAATCGGAGCGCTTCCAGCATAAATGACTCACTCAATTGAATCGGTTTGTCTGTGCTCTGTTTTTTTTTCTTCCTTTTTTCTTCTTTCCCTCGCGTCAACGTCATGTCTACAACACAACAACACTGTCAGTACTACTACTGGCTCAGCTCGCTAGTTTTATGACATTAACTGAAATAAGTGAAAAAAGTATGATGTTTGCAAATAAAATATCCATATTGCCAGTTAAAAATTAGAATCCTACACAAATCTACAAACATATTCAGGTGAGGTAACTGGTTTACTGCTAACTAGTGAAACACACGATGAGCTGCCCTTCAAAATACATGTTAGATTGTAGATCTGTTTGTGTTTGAAAGTCAAAAGTAGCAATGGGGAGCAGATGAACACAACACAGCAGACACAACATAAAGTAAGAGGGTAAACTTTAATCATTCAAAACTGGAACTGTGCTCGTATGTTTTAAACACTTCGGCTCCTGATATGTTCACTTCTCAGCTAATATCAATGGTATGAACTATTTCAGATGCGGCCGAAATTACAACAACATTGGATACACACACATATATTGAATTGTTTGATCAAAATCATGTTGGGAAAATTTTTAGGTAGAATTTTAGTCCGCTGGATATTGCGGTAGGCACATGTCATAAAAAATAGCGTTTCTTTCTAATCTAAACGCCCTTTGACATATATCATAATATATACTTAAGTAGTATGTATAAATATGTATTTAAAAAAAATAACACATATGAAATTTATACAAATATAATAAATAATTAATTTCATTAATAATTTCATCTGAAATACATTTTTAAAAGAATATTTGGAAGCTTGTTACTAATTTTGTTAATTGGGACTTTTTTAATAAATTTTACCTCACAAATATCTGACGTTTAAATACTCTTCAGAAGCGAATATGTTCTCGTTTTTTTTTTTTTTTTTTTTTTTTTTTTTTTTTTTTTTTTTTTTTTTTTTTTCTTCCAGCAACTAGTGATTTTTAATTTCACAACATACGGTGTCGGGGGGAAAAAGGTAATAGCAACTTTTTATCACACAATTCTAATTTTCTTTCTTTTTTTTTAAATTTGCAATTCTGCAACTCATAATTGTGAATAGAAAAAGAAAAAATCTGAATTGTGAGAAAAAAAGTCACAATTACCAAATTTCCATAGAAATCTGACTGACCAATCTCTCTCTATATATATATTTTTTAATCCTTCTGGAAAAGCCATGGAAATTCTTTGATCAGTGTGGGAACCCTAAATAACACGTGAAACACATTTCAAATACTAGTGCACCACATTACACTGGAACTATAGTATACTGCAGAATTAGTGCATAATCTGAACACAGCCAGTGTCTCTTCTCCTAAAATGTTACGGACTGTGACAAACCTCACCTGTCGTCTGCTGCTCTGAGACTCAGGACATCTATTCTAATTATATATAATCAATCTATTACTTTCTAATGGACTGTGGCGAGGAAAAGCCATTACCGCGGTGGCCTTGCACACATACGTTATTAGTGACAAATGTTTTATCTTTGCCATTAAGCCTGAAGACACAGGTTTCATCAGTTATGAAATACACAAAATGCACTTTGTGTTGGCACTGTTTCTGTGTCCTGCGCTTCCTAATGCAATGCGATATTTAGCTTGACTCCAGCGTCGTCCTCTACATAACTCCGTTACGGCTGCATTAATGTTATTGCAAGTGGTTTTGATAAATTTTGTGACCGAAATAATGCTGTGCTGATATTTCTTGCCGTTTCATTAAATGTGCATTACTGAATTAATAAAGAGAGAAATCTAAGGAAACATAGCATTTAACATGCCTTAAAGCCTGGAGAGACATTCAGCAAATTCATTAGCATCTCATTATATTTCAGATTTATGTCTGTGCTGCTTTAGAGAACCGACTGTTAAATAAGCCTTATGTCTCTGTAGGTCATGAAGAGGTAATTACTGCAAACTTTTTCATACGCATGAATTTTAATGGAAATGGCAGCGTTGAAATCTATTTCCGAGGGCAAAAAATAAAACAAATGACTAGTTTTCCAAAACAGAGGAGTGAAATAATGAATCAGTAGAACCTCTGTAATACATTGTGTTGAAAGAACCTCACAATTGTGCACTGATTTTCTTAAAGTCCCCATGAAATCAAAATTAAAGTTTTTTCGGGTGTTAGTATCAATATGTTAGTCTTAAGGTTATCTATAAGGCAGTGTGCTCCAAAACAGTGACAAAATTAATTTAGAAGATATAAGCATTCAAAGCTTTTAGTTTGTCACTTCCGCCAAAACAGCTCAACGATTTTTTTTGACGTCACATCGTACTTCAGCTTCTCATCAAATCTTCTGACCAATCAAACGCTCTCTAGAAGCCGAAGCGCCCGCCCCCTACACTATAAATAGACGCTGAAGCTGTGACTGAGATCGGTCGCTTGTTCACAGTGTAGTATTTCCTGTACAGTGAATGGCTCGTAGTGTACTATGTAGGCGATAGTGAATGATTCAGATAGTGTAAATAAGCTTTTGATTGGTGATGTCTGGTTTCACGTTGTGTCACGCGAACCATGGCAGCACACACAGTCTGATCTGGACTTTGGCTCTGGTCCAGAGATGTAATCGCACGGAGCGATCAAATGCACGAGTCGGCATATATTAAACACTTGTAAAACTACGCAGCCTCAGCATGATTATGATCACTATTTTGTTTAACTAAGAGTTTCAAATTGAATCTATTAGACTGTGGCTGTCAAATGCGGCTTTACCGAGCTCAACGGCTCTGACCCGTGCAGATATAAAGAAAACACTATTGGCTAATTTAAAAAGGGGGCGGGGCTGCTTGATATGTCCCGCCTGTCTTCCTGTTTCAGTTAAAATGAATTCAACACAGAGTAACGCTGCGTGTTTCAAAGCATTTCAGGGGACCTTTAAAGGAGTAGGTTCACCCAAATGAACATTAGCTTAAAATTGCTGCACCCTCATAAGGCATCCAGATGTAGATGAGTTTGTTTCTTCATCAGATTTGGAGAAATGTAGTATTGTATCACTTGCTCACCAACAGATCGTCTGCATGAATGGGTTGCCGGTCAGAATGACGTCCCAAACAGCTCTAAACAAATATGCTGTGGATTTTGATGTTAGAGAACAACAGGGGATTGACTTTTTTCACTGGAGGAAGCGTTATTTTGGATTATGGGATTATGGACTGGTGAAAAAGTTAAAAGGTGTTAAAAGTGAATTTGTTTCTTAAAAACACGCAGCTTTTGTCTTCTCCAGAGGTTAACTGATGGACTGGAGTGCTGTGGATTACTTGTGGATTATTGTGATGTTTTTATCAGCTTGTTTGGACTCTCATTCTGATGGCATCCATTCACTGCAGAAGATGCTTTGCTGAGCAAGTGATGTAATGCTACTCTTCTCCAAATCTGATGAAGAAACAAACTCATCTAACATCTTGGATGACCTGAGGGTGAGCACATTTTTTTCAGCAAATGTTTATTTTTTTTTTTCGGGTGACTCTCCTTTTAAAAAATCTCTTGCAGGGGGGGGACTGCAGTAAGCGGCTTGTATTCCGTCATAATGTATGTGTAACATGAGATTTCTTTCGTGTGGTTTTGTGGTCAGACTTGGCATCAGACTTGGCTCAAGCAGAGGCCTAGTTTCCACACTCTGTGAGGTTTCTCTTTAAGGTTCATAAGGTACTACACACATGAATGTATTTATCAGTAGACTGAGTGCTCTGTCTTTGATTTGTCTTTGGTCATTTAAAGTCAACAGGGAAATCAACAACGTATGTTCCCTAAAATTATTTCCTGCTCTTATGTACATGATTCTCATGCACATGGTGTTCTAAGAAATACAACTATTTGGTTTCAGATTTTGTTGTTAAAAATAAATGCCATATGTAAAAATGTATAATTTATTTTTTTATGAAAACGATATACCAAATATGCATAGTAATTAGCCTATTTGAGAACCTGTTCTCAGCTTAAACAATAAGGATTTATTTTTTTTTAATTGTTTTGCTGACCAAGGATTTTGTCCTTACTCTGCCCCAACACCAAACAAGGATTTTCAAAAATATATGTATATTTTTTGATTTCAAAAATTCACAACCATTCCGACATTTGACTTGAATTTTTTTTTTTTGAAGAAATTAATACTTTTATTGAGCAGGGACGCATTAAATTGATCAAAAGTAACAGCAAAGACATTTATAATATTACAAAGGTTGATTGCTATTTCAAATTACCCCACAAAAATAAATGCTGTTCTTTTTAGCTTTCTATTCATCAAAGATCCTACAAAAAATCAATGCATCCACCAGTTTTACCAACAAAAATCCTTCATCAGAACACTGTTTTTCCCCTACATGATTAATTGTTTAATAATTAGCAGTCAATGTTTCGTGAGGAGCAGCAAATCCAGAATTATTTAGACTGATTTCTGAAGATCATGTGACACTGGAAGACTGGAGTAATGATTCTGAAAATAAAATACATTTTAAAGTTAATGTATAAAACCGTTTATATTTCACAATATTACTGTTTTACAGTGTTTTTGATCATATAAATGCAGACTTGGTGAGCAGAAGAGTCATTCAAAAACATTACACAAATCTTACTGACCCCAAACCTTTGAAACAGTAGTGTGTATATTTATATTTATAGGTTCTATAGAACCAACCAACAACACAACACTTAAAAAGGGGAAAAAAACCCAGTTTTCCCAACCTTTGCTTTTTGGTCTCTTTTTGCTGCCTGTTCCCTAGCTGTGGATAGCTGAAGACTGCCTGGAAATTAACAGAACAGAACCCAAAGTTATGGTTTTTTTATCTGGGGCTCCTGCAGGGAACGGTGATGACGGTCTTCTGCGGGAACAGTGAACCCGTCCATGCTTCAGTGTGCTGGTGTGGTCACGGCAGAGATTTCCCTTGCCCTACACCACCGACAGCCCCCCCCCAAGCCCGGGTGGGTGGCAAAGGCTGGGCTCCGAGCTGTGCTGTGGGAGAAAGCTTCCAGAGAGAGCCACCGTCTTCATGGAGGTGCAGAGAGTGCGGGTGAGTGAGCGCAAACCTACAAAACATCACGGAAACCGCGAACAGATCATTTGTCATGCATTTTGAAAAGGGCTTTTATTGCTTTATTTAGTATTTGATAATGTTCTCAGCTTAACAATTTTGTTGTTGCTCTGACAGTATTTTTTGCACCTTAAAGCACCTTTATGTCTCACCTTTTGGACTTTTTTGCCTTTCTTTTTCCTCAGAATTTTTGAGTTTATATTCCATTAATCCCTCATATTTTGAAACATTTTCAATTCTTACATTTTAGACTTTTTTCAGATAAAATTGTGAGTCCTCAATTTGGGAATTGCAATGTTTATATCTCACAATTCTAAGTTTCTGTCATACAGTTCTGAGTTTTTAATGAGTTGTGAGATGTAAACTCGCAATTGCATGAATGGAAAAGTCAGAATTGTGAGAAAATGTCTCCATTTCCTTTTTAATTATTTTTTCCTTGGCAGAAAAAAGCTTCCACAGAAATCAATCCAAATGCCACTTAAGGAGATTTTATTGCATTATTCGTATTACTATAATACAAGAGTGAAAACCATTCTGTTTAGGCACAGTATCAAATAGCAGCATGTGTTGTATTTAATAGAATTATCATCTGTTTTTCAGTAATGCATTACAGTAATAATATTAAAGCAATGCTGTGCACTTTTTGCATTATGGTAACAAGAAGAGGCCCTTAATTTAAAATATATATCCTGTCCATCAGGCTTTAAAAAGAGATGAAACACTCAGAAATTGCTATATGACAAGTGAAGCATTGATTTCTGCATCTGTCAGCACTGCGGTGGGATGCATGCGAGAGCAGAAGCTCGTCTGTGTCTGATTCGTGCGTTTCAAATGTTATTACTGCTTTAATTAAATTTCTCTGAAGAGTCTTTTCTGTGAGACCTCTCCTCGCTGAGCCGTTAAATTACCTCCAGCACACAAAGGTCTAGCACATCTCCGGTGTCCCCGTGAACTCCTGCAGGGCATCTATTATGAAGTATATGCTAACATAAGTTCACGGGATGAAAGGGATTTAAGTCTGAGCAGCTCCGGAGACTCGCGTTACTCACATTTAAGTCGTCTTAAATACCACCCGGGGTCAAACGGAGAGCGTCACAATGCTCGTTTCCGGCGATATCCCGATGCGTAAGTGTGCATTACTACGGCATATTTATTTATGGCTCATGGGCATTATGTAGGTTTAGTGCTCTGCCGGTGGCTCTTCGGCGTTGATTCACTCATACTTTAGCTTAGAGGAGCAGATTAATGGCTCTCTGGATAAACTGCATATCATATTCCATGCAAGAAATCAAAATCCTCATCTAACACAGCGCTAACGTTTTATTTGAGGTTAATTGAGGGAGTAAAGGCCACAGAAAGCCTAATAGACCATCGTGACATGCTGCCAAGACATGACAGCAAAATTGACTACGTGTCCAGTTGGTCTTTATTCCAAGGGCGATTTCCAAATGGCATTTTTGTGTCCTTGAAGGACATGTCGTGAATGAATCGGTGATGGATTTCATTGTGTGAAATGTTCACTTTTATAAGCTAGTGAGTAGATGAACATGACGCCCGCTTTCAAATGTAATACACCTCAGAATTACAGCTCGTGATGGGATGTGATGAATTTGACCTTTGGAGGATGGTTGCACAATATTGGAAAAACTGGCATTGTGATATTTTTCTGCATTATACAGTATGTTGAATGAATCATTATAGCATGATTGTGGTTTTGATGGAGAGTGCAGCTGCATAGAAATTAAAAACAGTTAAAAAAAAAAAAGCAGAAAAAAATGACTTTTTACTTTTTGTGGCCCTAAACCATCCTTTAAGGGCCTGTACGGTTTGGTAAAAAAACAACAACACACTTTCCAACTTGTTATTCTGTTTTTTGAGTTGACCAATTTCAAATGACAATAAACTATTATATAAGACAATATAATACTTTGATGATTTTTGTTTTTGTGATTTAAAAAACTAAAATTTACAATAGAGATAGATTTATAAAATTTTTAAAAAAAAATAGTTTTTTTTTAATTTAACATTTTTTAAGTTTTTTGTTTATGTTTTAATATATATTTTCTTAAACATCTTTTATTTTTATTATTCGCTGTCCAAGCCAATCCAAACTCCAAAATAAACGTTTTTTGTTTAACCTAATATATGTGTTTGTGTACATGTGCATTATTTATTATCTGATATCATAAAACATGCTCGTCCATAGTTAAGATTATGTTTAATAGTTCTATATTAAACTTTTATATATAAACTAAATTATATAATATATACAACATAATACATATAATCCTAGTATTTGGTGTTATGTATATTATACATAATAATGATCCCAGTACACCCACATATATTACCTAAACAAAACCTATATTTTTTGAATGCGATTAAATTCGCGCGATTTAACGTTTACCCCGCACTAAATTTAATTTGATATTTATTTTTTCCAGTTTTTTATTTATATTTAATGGCTTTAGATAACTATAGATAACCCTGCATTGAGTTTTTATTTAAAATAAATAAACGTGTGTGTGTGTTTTTTTTATTTTTTAAATAATAATTTTTATTTTATTTTAAAACTTTTTTTTTTTTTCAATTGTTTTAGTTTTAGTTGACTGTTATAACCCTGAATTGAGCTTTTATTTTGTTGGTACGCTTGCAAATATGTGCTGGGGGGGGGGGGGCGGGGTTCCAGAGTGAAGTGTTCTATCATTTATATCATATATTTAATAATCAAATTAAATCCAGCTGTTTGCGATTTTGAAAATCACAGTAGCCATATTGGCATATCGATTTACTTAGATATATTGTGCAACCCACTTTTTATTTTGGTCAAGAGATTTCAGTGTATGTGGTGCTTGCTGCCATTAAAGCTCTCTGGTGTCACATGCCAAAATATCTTGACTCAGAGCATTTATGTTTAAGTTTGTGCATTATTAGATACTTTTATCCACTGAACACGTTCAGTTCAAGCAACTATATACATGTCCTTAGTTCTGTGTAATTCCCTCATAAATCCATCCTGATGTAAGCTCTTTCACTGAATTGAATGCAACAGTTTATGAACTGGTTTTAAAAGAAGAATCTTATTCCATTTTTATAGCTAATAATTGTAATGGAGGATATAGGCCATTTGAACCATTTTCCACTAAATTCTTTACATCTTGTTCACTGGATTTTATCTCAGGGCTGTAGCAAATGTCTGTTCAAGGATTTTGGTGCATTTTTCCCCCATTTGCCCAAAAGCAAAGGGTCAGAAAGCGGCTCTGAATTACTGCCTACCCTTAACCAGACATTTATAAATAATACAAAGGAACGAAGCTGTCAGGGGCGATTTAAATCACTGCAGTGCTCCGACACAGAAAGGGCAACATGCAAAGCTTCAGATTCAGTATGATTGTCTGCCACCGTCCGCCCAGAGCGCTCCTGAGCTCCGCGTGCTGCGGGACACTTTTATGAGGAGCGTGAAGGATTGTGTTATGGTTTTATGTGAAGAAGTCAGCGGGAGTTCAGGATCACAGCTTCTCTGGGTTCAGTGCGCTGAGATCTGGATTAGATGAGGCCAGATCTGAACCAGACCAGTCCCCTGAGAAGATCCATTTCTGATATGAATGAAGAGCACAGCAAAACTAGCGGGAGGATGGACGTAAGGAATGAAGGAAGGAAGAGGATGGATGTATTGATGGTATGATTGTATGGATGATGGATGGAGGGTGGATTATAGATTTTATAATTTTTTTTTAATAAATTAATTATATATGTATATATATATATATATATAGACAGTGGGTACGGAAAGTCTTTTCCGACCCCCTTAAATTTGTCACTCTTTGTTATATTGCAGCCATTTGCTAAAAATCATTTAAGTTAATTTTTTTTCTCATTAATGTACCCACAGCACCCTATTGACAGAACAACACAGAATTGTTGACATTTTTGCAGATTTTATTAAAAAAGAAAAACTGAAATAAATATCACATGGTCCTAAGTATTCATACCCTTTGCTCAGTATTTAGTAGAAGAACCCTTTTGATCTAATACAGCCATGACTCTTTTTGGGAAAGATGCAACAAGTTTTTCACACCTGGATTTGGGTATCCTCTGCCATTCCTCCTTGCAGATCCTCTTTAGTTCTGTCAGGTTGGATGGTAAACGATGGTGGACAGCCATTTTTAGGTCTCTCCAGAAGATGCTCATTGGGTTTAAGTCAGGGCTCTGGCTGGGCCATTCCAGAACAGTCACAGAGTTGTTGTGAAGCCACTCTTTCGTTATTTTAGCTGTGTGCTTAGGTCATTGTCTTGTTGGAAGTTAAACCTTCGGCCCAGTCTGAGGTCCTGAGCACTCTGGAGAAGGTTTTCGTCCAGGTATCCCTGTACTTGTCCGCATTCATCTTTCCCTCGATTGCAACCAGTCGTCCTGTCCCTGCAGCTGCAAAACACCCCCACAGCATGATGCTGCCACCACCATGCTTCCATGTTGGGACTGTATTGGACAGGTGATGGCAGTGCCTGGTTTTCTCCACACATACCGCTTAGAATTAAGTCCAAAAAGTTCTATCTTGGTCTTATCAGACCACAGAATCTTATTTCTCACCATCTCACAAATCCATGCGGGCTTTCATGTGTCTTGCAACTGAGGAGAGGCTTCCGTCGGGCCACTCTGCCATAAAGCCCCGACTGGTGAGGGCTGCAGTGATGGTTGACTTTTTACAACTTTCTCCCATCTTCCGACTGCATCTCTGGATCTCAGCCACAGTGATCTTTGGGTTCTCTTTTACCTCCTCACACCAAGGCTCTTCTCCCCCGATAGCCAGCTCTAGGAAGGGTTCTGGTCTTCCCAAACGTCTTCCATTTAAGGATTAGGGAGGCCACTGTGCTCTTAGGAACCTTAAGTGCCGCAGAAATTTTTATTGTAACCTTGGCCCTATCTTTGCCTTGCCACAATTCTGTCTCTGAGCTCTTCAGGCAGTTCCTTGACCTCATGATTCTCATTTGCTCTGACATGCACTGTGATCTGTAAGGTCTTATATAGACAGTTGTGTGGCTTTCCTAATCAAGTCCAATCTGTATAATCAAACACAGCTGGACTCAATGAAGGTGTAGAACCATCTCAAGGATGATCAGAAAAATGGACAGCACCTGAGTTAAATATAATAGTGTCACAGCAAAGGGTCTGAATACTAGGACCATGTGTTATTTTAGTTTTTCTTTTTTAATAAATCTGTAAAAATTTCAACAATTCTGTGTTTTTTCTGTCAATATGGTGTGCTGTGTGTACATTAATGAGGAAAAAAAATTGACTTAAATGATTTATCAAATGGCTGCAATATAACAAAGGTGAAAAATTTAAGGGGGTCTGAATAATTTACATACCCACTTGTATATATATAATTTGATATCTTTGCATTATAGTTCTTTTCTTTTTATACATACTTTTATAGATTGAGTATTTTGTAATATTTATATATAATGAAATATAACTATATATTATTTATAATATGTTTTAATATTTCTTTTTCAATACATTTAAATATTAGATTTTTTTAGATATTTATTTTTAATGTTTATGTATATTTATCATTGTATAATAGATGATGATATCTTGTAGTTTTTATATCTATATTTATTTTATATTGTTTTTTTTTTGATTTATAGCATTTATACTTATAGTATATTTTATTCCGAATTAAATATTTTCTTTAATTATTCATTTTATATATTAATATAATTACTTTTACATTTATTAGATAATGATAGATATATATGGAATCATATATCATATAGTATATATATTTATGATGTAAAGCTTTGTATATTGCCTGAAGTGAATGTGAAAGAAATGCACTACTTAATGTTGTGTGTTTGTTCAGATATTTGACTCTAGTTCTGCTTCTCTAAGCAAACACCACTAATTAAGATGAAAGTGACTTTCAGTAATTCACTAAGGATAGTTGCAGACTCAGTGATTTGTGCTCCGTGTCACTCCGCTGATGATGTTATTGTCCTTCATCAGTTAGTCTTGATTGTCCAGCTCTCGTTTTAGGACGCGGTGATTGACGGCTCTGAGAGTGCATGAGGTTGTTACAGAGCACGTTTCGCTGCAGATGCACTCCAGAAGCATGAGTTCATCTGCGTTTTTCAGCATCATCTTCATCACTGCTGGAACCGACATCGAGAATGAACAATCTCTGTCCCTTAGGGATGCACTAAAGGACAACGAATTTCAATTTAGTGCTTGTTAGTGTTTTGTTTCGCAGACAGCATAGATTTGTTTTTATTTTCTTGAGACCGAATCATCCTTCAGACAAGTATACAACTGTTACGTAGAGGCTTGACACAACAGGTTATTGGATATACAAGTGTTTTATTGTTGGTCCCAGTGAGTACTGGTGTTGATCCGAGGAAGTAGTGGAGGGAAGTCCGTGATATAAGTGCAGAGTATATGGAGAGTGGAGTGATCCGCGTCTAGTTTGGCTAGAAATGAGGCTGGAAGGTAATAATTTGCCCTGGGGAAGAGCAACGGGACACCAGTAGGGGCAAAAGAACGAGGCGGGATCACTTGAACAAAAATCCATAAAGAAATGAGATATACAAAAATTAGACAAAGGAAGATCAGACGAAAAGGAAACAACAAGAACGAGGTATATTTAACGTAATGCCAGAACAGAGGCCCTAACTAACAAATAGCAACAAGGAATGTCCTAGACAGTTCGACCCTGACAGGCACAAGTCAGCTGCTCCACCTCATCTAGCGACTATGAACGACAGCACCTCGTCGACAGTGTATCCGGTGTCTCGCGGGGGTGCGCTTTCATAGCAGGCTAGATGGAATCGAGGTGCTTGATTCGGTGACGGTGCGGGTTGCTGAAACTCAGGCTGACGGCTCGTTGACTGATCGGTGTCGTTGGGCACTCGCCTGTCCGATACTGTTAGTACCAGTACCTCGTCCCCCTCTCGCCGGCCCCTGCACTGAGGTGCCGAACCCCACGTCGCGGTTGTCTACCTCATCTGTCCTCCGATGTGCCGGCTGATCCGGATGGGCCGCAGTGTACTCTCTGACATTACGTGGCTGGGAATCCGAGTACATCGATCTGAGTACGCCTGAGGCGTTCCTGCGGGTCGTATCCTTCCCAGTCCACGAGTATTCCAGCTGACCCCCGGCGACCTGAGCACTGCATAATAAGTACTCCTCTCACCTTCGTAAGCACACGAGACCTCTGCCATGATCAATGGCAGAGGGGGGTTCCACTGCCGCCAGTCATTCTCGTGCTACCTTTGGGGAGAGAAACAGCGCATGGTCGAGGCTCGAGTAGTGACCGTGGATACGTGGATGAATTCTCGCATGTGGCGAGAGCTTGGATGTTTTATAAGTGCCGGGGGGTCATTACTTGCCTCTAGGATGGCTGACAGGGCCACATCAAATCTAGGTACCGAGCTTACTTTCATCAGGCGGCGTGCAGTCATCAGATCCGTCAACAAGTATAGCACGACCATTGATATACCTACATCTGTCCTGGTTGATAGGTAGGTGTTTCAGCTCTTTGAAGGTCCGCGGTTGTCTTCTGCCTGTGCACTGCCCGTTGGAGATGGTGGTGAGAAGCGTTCCAGACCCTCTCGCTTTCCCGGAACCTGTAGTCTACCGCCGGAACATCAGAAGGCTCCCTGGACCAGGGGAACAGTGGCGGCTGGAGTCCCAGCACGCACTGGAAGGGAGTGAGACCAGTAGAAGGCTGTCGCAGGGAATTCTGGGCATACTCGGCCCAGCCCAGGAACTGGTTCCAGGAATCCTGGTGGCCATGGCAGAAGGTTCGTAAGAATCGCCCCACCTCCTGAATCTTCCTCTCCGTCTGACCATTCGATTGAGGATGGTATCCGGACGAGAGGCTTACAGTCACACCTAGGAGGTTAAGAAGGCATTCCAGACTCTGGAAGTGAACTGAGGACCACGGTCCGAGACAATGTCTTCAGGAAGTCCATAGTATCGGAAGACGTGATTGAATAGCAGCTCAGCAGTTTCTAGGGCCGTGGGGAGACCTCTGAGGGGCAGAAGGCGACATGACTTCGAGAAGCGGTCAACAATCACCAGGATGCATGTGTTACCTTCAGAGGGGGGCAGGTCAGTGACAAAGTCTACTCCTAGGTGTGACCAGGGGCGATTTGGCACTGGAAGAGGAAGGAGTTTGCCAGATGGTAAGTGGCGTGGGCTTTTGGACATGGCACAATCCGGGCATCCTTGCACGGACCTTCTCACGTCCCTTGCCATATTGGGCCACCAGAAGCGATCTCGTAGCAGCGAGAGGGTGTTGTTGGCCCCTGGATGGCCAGTGCCTCGGGAGGAGTGAGCGGAGTGAATGAGTGGGGTGCGCTGTATCCGTGGTACGTATTGACATCCTGGAGGACAGCCCGGCGGATTATTAGGAGCGGTGTTGGAGGCCACTGGAGGAGTATTCCATTCGATAGGACTGACGATGATTTTAGGTGGGATGATGCTTTCTGGTTCTTCGGGGCTTTCTATGTGACTGTGAATACGCGACAAGGCGTCTGCCTTGACGTTTCTGGGGGGGTGGGGGACCAGGGCGGTAAGTGATGGTAAAATTGAACCTCGTAAAGAATAATGCCCATCGGGCCTGGCGGGGATTTAACCGTTTTGCCTCACGAAGGTATTGGAGGTTCTTGTGATCGGTCAGTACCGTAAATGGATGGGCTGCCCCCTCCAGCCAATGCCTCCACTCCTCTAGGGCCACCTTGATGGCAAGGAGTTCTCTGTTGCCGATGTCATAATTAATTTCCGCCGGGCTGAGCTTCCGTGAGTAGGTCACATGGGTGGAGTCTGGCTGGGTTCCCCTGCTGTTGACGCACTGCCCCCACCCTGTAGTGGAGGCGTCCACTCCACAACGAATGGGTGGGGGGTGGGGGGGGGGGAGAAGATCGGGATCTGGATGGACTAGGGTTGGGCCTATGAAGGCTGCTCTTGAAAGAGAGGGAAGGCTTCGAAGTCCGCTTGAGTCCAGGACAGAGACTTGGGTTTCCCTCGGAGTAAGTTGGTGAGGGGGCTGGTGATCCTGCTGTAGCCAAGAATGAAGCAACTGTAAAAATTGGCAAATCCCAGGAATCGTTGGAGCTCTTTAATTGTAGTGGGTTCTGGCCAGGAGGTTATGGCTTTCACCTTCCCCTCGTCCATCTGTATACCGGTATGGTCAATGTCATACCCGAGGAATTGTACTGTGGGTTGGTGGAAGGTGCATTTTTCAGCCTTGAGGAATAGGTGGTGCTCTCTCAGGCGTTGGAGAACCTCCGCAACATGCTGGCGATGTTCGGCCTGGCTCCGGGAGTAGATGAGGATGTCATCGATGTATACAATGACGAACCCTTGAGAAACGCCCGGAGCACCTCGTGCATGAAGTCCTGGAATACGGAGGGGGCATTGGCAAGTCCATAGGGCATGACCAGATACTCGTAGTGGCCAGTAGGTGTCACAAAGGCAGTCTTCCATTCATCCCCATCCCGTATTCGGATGAGGTTATAAGAAATGCGGAGGTCCAACTTAGTGAAGAGGGTAGCCCCCTGGAGATGCTCGAGGGCATTAGGGATGAGGATATCGGAACTTGATGGTTATGTTGTTGAGTGCTTGGTAATCTATACAGGGCCTCAAGCCTTTGTCCTTCTTTGTCACAAAGAAGAAACTTGATGCAGCAGGTGAGTTAGATGGACGGATGTAACCTTGACCCAGTGCCTCTTTGATGTATTCCTCCATGGCCTTCTGCTCCGGAAGCGATAGGGAATAGATCTTTCCAAGAGGCACTGGCTCACCCGGAATGAGATATATGGCGCAGTCCCATGGCCGATGTGCTGGTAAGCGGGAGGCTTGTTTTGGGCAAAACACATCGTGGAAGGAGGCATAGCAGTTTTGAATCTCAAGGATGCTTCTCGACGGGACTCTCATGAAGGTGTAATTCACATGAATGCCTCGGGGATTTTCGTCGTGGAGATTGAGTCCCGGGGAATCAAGCTCCTGGGAACAAGTCCCTTTGACCCACTTCAGGACTTCTCCCTTCTTCCAGACAGATGGATTACTGGCTATACCAACCACGGCGCCCTAATATGATGTCCGCAGTATACCGCTTCCAAACCGAAGATAAATGGTCCTCCTAGTGAAGGAGTCCCAGACGAAGAAGGATGGGTCCCCACGCGATCGCGAACATGTCTACTGCAAGTGGTGTTCCAGGTACGACTGGACTTGGTTACACTGTTTCCGTCGGCGGTAGCCTGTAATTTGAGATGGCGCAGAGGGCCCCGGGAGATGAAGTTCCTGCTGACCCGGATCGATAAGGGCTGATACTGAACAGCGACATCAAGGCATAAGCATTACACATGTATGCTAGGCTTCCAGTCTACATTATCGGTTGAATACCATCACCACTGTTACGTGGAGGCGCAGGGGGCTGCCAGATCATAGCCCTGAGCTCCACAATATCAACATAGACCCCGGTTCAGCCTTCTCGGCCGCTCAGCCGGAAGATAATCGTTGCTTTTCGATGAGCATGTGTTCTGGTGCTGGTTCTGGAGGGTAACTGGACTCTGGTCGGCGGAGGCAGGAAGTTGTGGCGTGGACAGGTATGGCTGCAGACAGGACTGCATGCGCTCGAGCACGGGGGGGTACCTGATAATTGCATGAACATTTTCCATCCACACGATCGTCCTCGATCAGCACTCTGTAACCGAAGCTGGGGTTCCAGCCCTTGTCTGTAAGTGGTCAGTAGCGCTCTCTCGTTCCATCCACTCGCAGCAGCAAGAGTCCTAAACTTCAGCGAGTATTCGGCAATTGACATGGTCCCCTGTTGTAAGTGATAGAGTTGCTCTCCCACAGCGGCATCTCCGTTTGTCCTTCCAAACACCTCGCGAAAATGCACCAGGAAGTTCTGCAGATCTTGAATGACGGGGCTGGCCTGAGTCCAGATCGTTTCCGCCCATTGCAGTGCAGGTCCTGTTAGCAGGGAGATAATAAAAGCGATTTTAGAGGTGTCGGTGGGATATGAATGTTGTTGCATCTTAAAGGTGAGATTGCACTGAGGAGAAATCCGTTGCACTCCTCCGCCGATCCAGAGTAGGGCGCCGGTCGGGCCATGGGACTAGCGATGATGGTAGGCGAAGAAGTGCTGGTTGGGATGGAAGAGGTGATGGGTGGTGATGGCGGCGGTGCCGGTGGATTTCGTAGCACTCGCCGTAGTGAGTCTACGAGCTCCTGGAATGGATCGGGGTGACTCATCTGTGCCGTTGGTGTTGGTCCGGTCTTCTGTTATGGAAGAGGTCTGACACAACAGGTTAGTTTTATACAAAACTGTTTATTTGGTCACAGTGAGTACTGGTGTTTAGTCCGGAGGAAGTGAGGGTGAGAGAAAGGTCCGTGAGAGAGTGCAGAGTATATGGAGAGTGGAGTAATCCGAGTCTTTGGCTTGAGTGAGGCTGGAAGGTATCCGGGGGAAGCACACACCTCAGCGATCCGGGAACTAGGAGATGCAGGAGACACTTGGAGACGAGGAGACACTAGGATGAACACAGGATGTAAGTAATGCAGGAAGTATTCAAATAGGCGCAGTAGTAAAGTCAGAGATTCCTCTACGTGTGTACAAGACCGGACAATGAGGGTTTCTGAGGTGTGTGCTTTTATGCAGGCTGGTTAATGAGGGGCTTGATTAGTGACAGGTGCGGGTGCTTAGAACTCAGGTTTGAGGGATCGTTGTGATTGGGTGGTGGCAGAGCCTGGCCGATCTGTTACACAAACAGACTATTGGCCACTGCATTGCAAACACACCATGCTGTTGTACAATACATACTTAACATGCATTATATGGTATAAAAACAGCAAGTGTGTGTATTTCACAGTTGCACAGATGCAGCTGGCCAATGGACAGCAAACAAGATTCTCTTCATGACAGTATTTGAAGAGAGAAAACTGTAGATAGAAGCAATTAACATTCATTGCATTGTTTATTACAGTCTGTATTGCATGCATTGTTGCATTCATCTGAAATGCATGTGCAGTGCATCAATTGCATGCATGTTTGCATTCACGTATATAGAATGTGCATTTTCATGTGATGTAGTAAAACAAAATCAGCAGCCCATAAAATGAAAAAAAAAAAAAAAACCTTTGTTTGTCCAGATGTTGTAGTCATGCATCTGTTGCAATTTGTTAAGATCAGCAAACACAACAAGGGCTTAACAGGCTTTTATTTACAGTTCAGTGTTGATTCAGTTCAATATCTGTAGTTCCTCAACTGTAAAACATGTTCAGGTCAGTGATAAGCAGGAATAGCTGTGCCGTTAAACCAGATATGTTGGTATCAGGGTTAATATATAGTTCAGTCATGAAACTCTCTCTACATGGCGCAGGCTGACGGGGTGTTAACGTAACTGATGATATTCAGAGAGTTAAATGACTTGGCACAAGCTGATTGGTTCATGCTGCATATGCAGCCAATGAGCTTACTGCCTTGCATTTATATGGCTGGCTAGAATTCACTAGAGATTCTTGTAGTGCGCTTTCAGAGTTTCTCTGAAACCCTCCACCTTCCACCAGCTCCACCTGTATAGATCTACTGCGGGGTTATTTTATATGCTATTTGTGCAGCAGCAGTATGTCTTAAATACTCACGGCACCATATCACCATATGCATTGGCAACAGTACCATTGGCAGCAGCAGCAATAATCTACAACTACAGCAATAACCAACAGCAGCAGCAATTCAGCAGCAGCAGCGAAGCAGATCTGTTCCGCCAAGACCAAATGCATTAACATTGTCATATCCATCACCATGCTAAAATCTTCCGAGAGTTGTCATGATTGAATTATAGTTAACTAAAACTGAAACCATAAAAGAACTTGAAATAAAATACATTTGAACAAAAATAAAATGTTTGAAAAAATAAATACATTTAGTTTAACTTGATACTAAAGTTGTACTAAAATAACAAAAAATGCATAAAATCGATCAGCATAGATATTGTTTGGGTTCACATACTTACATAGAGTAGATTTATATCTTTGTAAGCTACAGCATAACTTAAACATGAATCCCCTTCAAAATTATTGTTTTTTATGTTTGTCCAAATTTTTTGAAGATGCATCTGTTGCAATGAAAAAAAATTGTATGTATGTATGTAAGGTTTATTTTTTGTTTTTAATAGTTTATTTTTTGTTTTTCATTTACATTTAATTTTTTTAATGATTTTGTCTGATGTTTATTTATGATCACTTGATATATATAAGTATGTAAGGTATTTATTTATTTATTAATTTATTTATTTTAGAAATGTGTATGTTTTAGTAAATTACATTTTTTATTTACTTTTTTGTTTGTTTGTTTTATTTTATAATTTTTTTTAAGTTTCTCTCTCTCTATATGTTTTATTACATCAATAAAAGCATCTTTTTTTGTGAGAAATAGCCTTGTGTTCGTGGTCAGGAGGGGTTTGTATGAGGAACAGTGTGGCGTTGCATGTTTGGCCGTTGATGAAGAGTCTGTGTTTGCTCTCACAGACTGCAGAGCAGAAATGTGGTACATTTGCAGCATGCTGGGACTTTCTCTCCGCTCAGCTTGACAAGGAAATCCTCGACAAACCTCACTCTGTGTTTTGCCCATCCCTCAGAAGAAGCTCTCCAATTATGTGTATTCTGTGCTTTACATGTGACAGGCGCCACTTACACGAGCAGACAGTGAGAGCCGCAAATCCGCGTCGCTAGCGTTTGCTTCCTCTGGCAGCTCATAACAGCACGACACATCTGTGCTTTCTGTGAAGAAGAGCAGGAGTGTGAGACCTTCATGACTCCAGAGGATGCTTGGACATCTGACCTGAGAAGAGACTTTAAAGGATCTTGAAGACATTTTGGAAAGTTTGAGTTCATGCAGTCTCTAATTAATTAGAGTTATTATATAAACTGTAACTGAAATTAAAACCTTAGAAAAGTACAAATAAATGTTAACTGAAATAAAATATTTTTTTATTTTTCAGTTAATGGCCAGTGCAAAATTTCTCATTTTAATTTAGCTTTAACTTGTCATATCAAAATAATAAAACTGATAAAAGCTATATATAAACTACTAAGAATGAAAAACACACAATGAAATTACTAAAACTTTACAATGAATTAACTGTTTAAATGTTAATAAATTGTATTTGTTTAATTTTTATTTTACTTTTTATTTTTTTTAAATTTTTTTTTATTTTTTTTTATGCTTTTTAAACCTTGATCTAAAATTTACCTAAAAATAACTACTACTGAAATAAGATATGAATAAAACATATATAAACAGAATAAAACTATTAACAAAGATCAAAACAATTACTGTACATTTAGATGGGTTGTGTTTATTTTAATTTTAAGTTATATTATATTGTATTTATTCATTTTTAAATTGATATTTAAAATAACTAAAAGCTACTAAATTATAAAAATCACAGCAAAATTACTAAAACTTCAACAACAAATTAATGTTTACATTTTACTTGGGTTTTATTTTAATGTTTTAGGTTTTTTTCAAGTGTTGTAATTTATTTTTTAATTGAATACAAAAATGTAAAAAAAGTAAAACTGAAAAAAAAACTATTATATATATATATATATATATATATATATATAATATATATATATAATTATTATATATATATATATATATATATATAAAACAAAATTATAAATGCAAAATATGCCAAATGTTAAAAAGTGTACATTTTAGTAAATTGTATTTATTGTTTTATTGTTTAATTAATCAACAATACAACAAAATGAATATATATTTATAAATCTGTATATAATTATTGTTTATGTATATGTGTGCGTGTGCGTGTATGTAAACAAAAACTACTAAAATTTAGAAAAACAGCAAAATTACTAAAACTTCAACGAAAATTAAAATGGAAAATATAAAAATAAAAACTGATGTAAATAATGTAATGTCTGTGATTCTAAAGTAACACTGGTCTCTACGTTGTATGGGCGTTTAATGCAAAAATAATAAGGAGCCCAGAGAAATGCTGGCAGGACGTAATTCCCCTGCTCCGTCCATATTAGTCAGAGCTGTGTTGACCAACTTTAATGGCTTCTACTCTGGCTCGACAGATTGCTTGATGATGTTGCAGAATCCAAATGTCACCGGCGGAAACTCGCTCTCCTCCTCGTGCCTAATTGATTTCAAGAGCCACTAACTGTAATACTGTGAATATTACTGTTACATTTCATGCATATTTAGGTACAAATGTTTCCTATTTTGAGGATTTGATTTGGAAATGCAAAGCAGACGGCTGCGTTTCTGAGAGCCGGTCATGCTTTTAACTGCTTTTGCATTTTAATTTTTGGTATGGATTATTATTCATTAGTATTAATTTGTTATTTGTTGTTGTAAACAAGACTGTCAGTCGTCAGTCAGTTTCAGCATGAATGTGTTTTGTAGTTATAATCAATAATCAATGTTAAGGATTGTACTCGCACTTTACAAATTTAATTTAAAATAAAAATATTGCAAATATTTTATGATCCTTGCATGCATGCATATGTTAGGTTTTATGTATTTTCATTTTTGTATTTAATTTTTAATGTTTTGAATTGTTATTTATTCATTATTATTGTTTTAATGCCATATTTATGCAGTAATTGATTATTACATTTATTTATTTTTTAATTATTATATTTTTTTAGGTTTTTGTTTGTTTGTTGTTTGGCATTTCAAGATTCAAGATTTTTTATTTGTCACATACGTGGTTATATAGGGAATATATGACCAGCAGTGAAATGTAAGTCAGGTCCGCTCCATGGACAGTGCAATTATTAAAGAATGCAAACACAAGAAAAATATATATAAATATAGGTATGGAAAAAGATTTTAAAAAATAATTAAAAATAAGAATAAAATAAAATGTGCAGGACAGTATACTGTAGACTTAATAAATAATAAGATGAGCAGATGAGCTTTTAAATAAATTTTTTATTAATGTATTTAAAAAAAATAGGCATGGCTATATTAGATGCTTTGAATGTAAACATTTAATCAGTTAATAGATTATTTACTATTTGAATTTACATGTATGCATTTGGCAGACGCTTTATCCAAAGCTTTAATTTCATTTCATTCCATTTTATTTTGAGCAGTTTTATCTTCTTTCCAGCTGCTGCAGTGTTCAGTCCAGTGCTCTTCAGGGACTGTGCATCGGTCAAGGCCACTGTAATGTGATTGCGAGGGTCAGTGTGTTGGGAATACCGATGCGTCTCTATAATCACATTGACCAGAAACACAAACTTCCAGGAATCTAATTATAGTGAACAAAACAGATGAACAGACACAATTACACAAACCCTTCTGCTGTGATCCTCTTTCTCCCTCCACTGAAGATTTCTGTTCAGTCAGTGGCACCTGAATAAAAAATATATAAATAAATAATGATCAACTAATTGATTGATAAAACTTTATTTTAAGGCCAGTTGTCATTAACTAGCATGCATATTACTAGCTTATTGGCTGTTTATTAGTACTTATAAAACACATATTAATGCCTTATTCTACATGACCATGTTCTACATCCCTAATCCTACCTAATACTTAAACTTAACAACTACCTTACTATTAATAAACAGCAAATTAGGAGGCAAAAGTCATAGTTAATAGCAAAAGCTGGACCTTAAAATAAAGTGTGGCCAATTGATTAAATGTTTACATTAAAAACTCAAAATGCATCTGCAGGCTATGCCTTTTTAGATAAATTAATTAAAATAAAGTAAAAAATAAAAATTAAGAAATAAAAACATGCATGCATACAAATATGACATAAATAGATGCATGTATAAATACTGTGGTAGTACCATAGGATCATGTAACGGGCAGTTTATTAAGAAATCTCCTGTTTTTATGTTTTTTATGCATGTTTTTATTTATTTTTAATATTAATTCTTGCAATGCAATACTACAGTTATTAAGAAATTCCTTTTTATTTTATTATTGTATTTATCCGTATGTCCATCCGTTTGTTTGTTTGTTTCTTTTTTTAATTCTTGCTATGCGTACAGCCAGGTCTATTGAGAAATCTTCCCATTTTATTTTATTTTAATTTGTTATTCATCCATCATCCATGTTTGTTTGTTTGTTTGATTCATTCATTCATTCATTCATTCGTCATTCCTGCTATGCAGTGCTGTCAGTTTATTAGAATCTCTATTTTATTTATTTGTATTTATTTAATTTGTTATTATCCAGAACCATGTTGTTTGTTCATTCATTCATTCATTCATTCCTGCTATGCAGTGCTGTCAGTTTATTAAGAAATCTTCCCATTTTATTTTATCCATCTACCAATCCATGTTTTTTGATTCTATTTATTTAAGAAATTAGTAAAAATAAATAAAAAAACCATACATATACGATACATACAAATATAACGTAGAGAGATGCATGCATAAATACTGTGGTAGTATACTGGTATCAGATGGTTCTGCTATGGTACTGGAGGTTTACTGGTCTGGATATTGATTTTCTTCAGAAAGTAGATTGTTAGTATAGTTTCTCTGTGTAAGCTGTTTCCATGGTGACCGCGCCGTACCTGTCCTGTTCCCGGGAATATAAAGCATGCGAGATCAGGAGTGTTGAATGTTCAGCGATTTAAATATGAATGTGGTCTGTTGTTTTAAAGTGTTTACAGCAAGCAATGGGCCTGTGAGCTCTCTGTGTAAATCACGCTGTTGCTCTTCCTCTGCAGTCGAAGAGCTACATGTGCAGCAGTCAAGGGAAGATCCTGTGCTTCACACTCGACTTCGAGTCGGGCTTCTCCTGCTCCGACAGCATCTCAAAGGTAAGAAAATCAAACTGCGCCTCTGGTTTCTGCTGCTTATTGGCTTTCTGAGCAGAAACTCGCAGCTGAGTCCTGACAGCACTGAACTCAGAATAAACTGCCTTTATAATGTGCTCAGTATTTCAGCTGATTACTCTCCTGCTCGTTCCTAAGCTGATTTACTCTTATTAGTTTCACACTGTCAGGTCAGGCCTGCTAGCAGTACTGCCAGTTTATTAAGAACTCTTACTGTTTTGTTTGGTTTTGTTTTAATTTATTTATTGTTTGTTTGTTTTATGTTTTGTTTGATTTTATTTACCCATCCTTTTTTGTTTATATTTATTTATTTTCTATCAAAATATCCAGTTTATTAAGGAGTCTTCAAATTTGGTTGTTTCATGTTTTGTTTTATGTTTTAGATTTTTGTTTGGTTTTATTTATATATCCATCCATGTTTAGTTTTTATTTATTAATTTATTTTCATTTTCATGTTTTATTTATTAGTTATGTTCTATCAAAAGATCAGTTAGTAAGAAGTATACAATTTATTTTATTTATGTTTTATTTTTTTATGTTTTGGCTTTTGTTTATCCATACATCCATGTTTATTTTTTATCATTTATTTTCATTTTGCTTTTATTTTTAAATCAAAATATGTAGTTTGTTAAGTAGTCTTCCAATTTTGTTTCAGTTTAATTATTTATTTATTTTTACTCATCCACCCATGTTTATTTTTGTTTTTATTTATTTATTTCTATGAAAATCAAAAAAGGTTATCAATATCAAGATGCTTCAAACAAAACATTGTTTCTTGTGAATATTGTTTTAATGGGATCAATTATTTTTTTTATCCTGTGTGGTTGTTTGTTTTATTGTCTATTAAAATATCTGAATGTAATCAGAATCCAAATGTTTCAAACAAAACATTTTCTTGTGAATATTGTTCTAATTGGTGGTCAGTTAAAGTTTTTCTATCCCTGTTTATTTTTGTTTCATTTTATATTTTTTTAATTAATTATTTTATTTGATTACATATTGTTTTTATTTTCTTTATTTCATTTTCTATCGAAGTATTATCAATATCAAAATGTTTAAGCAAAACATGTTTGCTTGTGAATATTAATTTTAGTTGGTGATGCAATAATAGGTTTTTCCAGTGTTTTGAAAATCTCTTTTCATCCTTTTAGTCTGAAAAAAAAACTTTAAATATCAAAAACCAGTTCCTCAATGACATCATCATCATCTTCATTATCATCCAGGAAGTGACATCATTCTGGAGGGAAAACAGCAGCATGGTCATCAGCAAATATGACATTTTGTTTATTTATTTACAGCGTATTATCAGTGAATCTGATGAATTCGTGGATGTTTGTGTCACTCTAAATCATTCATCCTGTTCGATCAAATGACACGAATCGGTTTGATCAGACACAGATGACGTCCTCATGTACGCTGTAACTGTTGAACCCTTTAATAGAACTAGTTTATTTCATTACAGCTTAATCAAATTGTATTTTTGAAATGAAGAGTTCAGCAGGTGCTGGTTAATGACGTGATTTGTGATTCACGCAGAAGCGTTGGGGTCTGCAATCGTGAGACAGCGTGAATAGACTAACACGGGCTGATTACGAGCTTGACATGCCAATTTAGTTGTGCCGTCTAAATCTGGCATGTATTGTTCTTGGTTCGAATAGCAGGCAGTGATTTGCACGTCAGTGAAAAGTGTGTTACACGTGATTGTCTTCAGTCGTGATGTGCTGATCACGTCTGTGCGTTTAACCCAAACCAGCTCAAATACCCGTAACGAAAGAGCTTTATTACAGTCCTCATGAAATTAAAGTGCTTAATGGACTAACTTAAAGCTATGGTTGTTTAGCCAAAAATGAAAACGGGCTCTCCCTCAGGCCATCCGAGATGTAGATGAGTTTGTATCTTCATTGGAAAAGATTAGGAGAAATTCAGCATTACATCACTTTACATGACCAATGGATCCTCAGCAGTGAATCGGTGCCGTCAGAATGATAGTCCAAACAGCTGATAAAAACATCACAATAATCCACAGCACTCCAGTCCATCAGTTAACATCTGGAGAAGACAACGATGATACAAATCATTCAATGAGAGTGTTTAAAAACATATGAGTCCATAATCCATAATAACGCTTCCTCCAGTGAAAAAGTGTTCTGGTCTGAATCAGGAGAGAAATCTGAACAGATCAAGCAGCGTTTACAAGCCAAACCAGCTCTAAACAAATGTGTAGGTGGATTTTGATGTGAGAGGACAAAAGGGAATGGACTTTTTTTCTTTTTTTTTGTAGCTTTGTTGTTGTGCCAAGGATGAAGAAAGAACAGAGACACAGTGAGCCTGTATGCACTGTATGTACACAGATACGTTGTTTTCAGATCAAAGCTTAAAGTACGTTAACCGCGTACATGCGTTGCATACATTGTTTGTACACTCTTAAAAATAAAGGTGCTTCACGATGCCATAGAAGAACCTTTTTGTCTAAAAGGTTCCATAAAGAACCTTTAACACCTGAAGAACCTTTCTGTTTCACAAAAGATTCATTGTAGCAAAAGAAAGTTCTTCAGATTATAAAAAAGTAAGAAAGAGATGGTTCTTTAAAGAACTTTGACTGAATGGTTCTTTGTGGAACCAAAATGGTTCTTCTATAGCATCACTTGAAGAACCTTTTGAAGCACATTTATTTTTAAGAGTGTATGTCTTTCCATATATGACGCTCTTAGGGTGACGCGGAGGAGACAAATTCTTGAATAAAGTTATTTTTGTTCTCTTTGCACAAAAAGTATTCTCGTAGCTTCGTATAATTACGGTTGTAACAGAGAAAACATCTACTTTATGATTAAAAAGGCTTGAGGTTGGATGTTTGTATCGTTCTCCCCAAGGCTGCATTTATTGATCAAAAATAAAAACAGTAAAAACCAGGCAAATATATGATTAAAATAAGAGTTTTCTATGTGAAAGTCTGTAAAGTGAAAGTTATTCGTGATTCAAAGCTGAATTTTCAGCATCATTACTCCAGTCTTCAGTGTCACATGATCCTTCAGACATCTTGTAAAATACACGCAGGTATCAATCATTACCTGCGTTCTGTAATTAATTTCCATAATTCATTCTACATCCTTAATTAATGCCTCTTTCTCAAGTATTATGTAAATACATATGAGTATTTCTTTATTTATACAGCTGTATATAGAGTAAATAATGCACACATCTTTACATAAATCTACTGTTCCAGATTCATTATTTATTGTTAGGTTTTACTATTTAAATGTTTTTTTTTTCTGTTCTCATGTCAAATGTGTATGTATGCATGTATGTATGTACCAGGAGCACCTTAAAAAACCACAACAAATTCCTCGTGTGTTTGCACACCTGGCGAATAAAGCTAATTCTGATTCTGATTCTGATTCTGATTCTGACACTTCTAATATGCTGATTTGCTGCTCAAGACACATTTCTGAGGATTATCCATGTTGGGAAACAGTTGTGCTGCGAATTTAATTCGTGATACAATTTTATTTAGCTTTGCATGCTGTCTGCACTGCTATATTTTTTTTTTTTTTTTCACTTGGTTTTAAACAGAAAACCATCTGGAAATACAAATTCTCCCAGCTGAAGGGTTCATCGGATGACGGAAAGACACGAGTGAAGCTCCTGTTCCAGAATTCAGAGAATAAACAGATCGAAATGAAGGTCAGAATGTTTACATGAGAATATTGGGATGAAATGTCAAGTCAACATTTATGCTGTAAACATAGAATATTTTTTGGGTTTACAATATTAGTTTGACTGTTTTGATGTCAGATTTATCATTCATTTGATAAAATAGTCAAAGGAGATGACATCTTTAACCCTGTAAAGCCTGACATATGAAATAAAAGTTTTTTTTTATTATTTATTGTTCTGTTGAGTATCATATTTGATGCATCATGCTTTTATGGCTCATATAGTCTGATATAGTGAGAATATGATGGAAAAAAACAGCTCAGTTTTATTCAGAAACTCAAAGTGAGCAAAAATATGCAATTTGATGCAGATGCTGATATTTATATGAACATAAAGTGACAGATCAATGAGATCTTTCTAACAGTATAGCGCCTACTTACATAAAATGGTGTAAATATCAGTTGAGCACTCTATGTCTCCAATAATATGTCTTCGTAAGATGAGATTGAAATGATCCAAACATATAATGCAATGCTGATTGAGAGCTGAAGAAATAAAGGCTCCTTGGAAGATGTGAGATGTTCTGGAGGCTTGTGAAGATCATTCCTCCGCTGAGGAACAGTGAAAGTAAAGCTTCTGGAAACAAACGCTCCACAAAAGATCCTGAGGATCAGATTTGAGACAAAAAAATTATTGATGGAGAATCAAGTAAAGCTGAGCTGCTTCAGTGCAGTAAGTGTTCATCTGGAGATATTACTGCAGTTATTCTGACCTTTACTTGATCAAAATCAGTTTAGAGCCAGTTTAATTTTCAAATGTAAGCGAGAAACATCTTTCTGGTTATTTCTTTTCTTCCAGGAGCTGGAGTTTGCCAATCTGACGGCTGTGCTTCATTGCATTCACTCGTTCATCGCTGCTAAAGTGGCCACGGTGGATCCCGTCTTTGTCAACAGTCAAAGTCTCACGCAGAAGTACATGTGCAGCAGCTAGAAACATCCGTGTGTGACGGACATGTACAGTCTCGTCTGGTTCTCTGATTTTATGCACAATATATCTAGTTCTTGTTATTTTTGTACGAATCTTCTAAATTCAGAGCGACGTTTAAGGAGCACTTTGAGTTGATGATATTTTGACATGCTTTGAGTTATGATTTCTTTCTTACCTACTAACACGATCAATCATATGCTTACACTGATTATGTAGCAAAGCAAATGTTGACATATGGCATTATGAGTTGATGCATGAACTGCATTTGACAATTTACAGGGCAAAACGGGTGAAACTGAGACTTCCAGCTGTAAAATCAACCAAACAAGATGAATTTGTGTTCTTTTGCCCTTTTGTTTTCTATTCATCACCTCAAACCTCTTCATTTAGCACAAATAGTAATAACAAAATGATGGGTTTCTCCATTTGAATTAAAGTGTTAAACTGATTTGATACGTGTTATTATGAAGTAGTGGTTTCATTAACAGTAAATAGACAGTCTTGCCAGCTACTGTCCTCGAAAACTGACATTTTCTAAAAATCAAGGTCCCTGATCTACTCTTCTATTTAGTTTGATGTTATTCTAGTTCTTTTCTAAATAAAGGAATGATTAGTTCACTGCTGACGGAATACGCCATGATTCTTGTGTGGGTTCAGATGCAAGAGAAAATATTCACATGAAAAAATGTGTACATACCTGTTAATGGTTATGTAAGCCTAAATAAGTAAATATATTCGATGTACATTTGATTTTATATATATATATCCGTACAGTGAGTACGGAAAGTATTCAGACCCCCTTAAATTTTTCACTCTTTGTTATATTGCAGCCATTTGCTAAAATCATTTAAGTTAATTTTTTCCCTCATTAATGTACACACCGCACACCATATTGACAGAAAAACACAGAATTTTTTGACATTTTTGCAGATTTATTAAAAAGGAAAACTGAAATATCACATGTCCTAAGTATTCAGACCCTTTGCTCAGTATTTAGTAGAAGCACCCTTTTGATCTAATACAGCCATGAGTCTTTTTGGGAAAGATGCAACAAGTTTTTCACACCTGGATTTGGGGATCCTCTGCCATTCCTCCTTGCAGATCCTCTCCAGTTCTGTCAGGTTGGATGGTAAACGTTGGTGGACAGCCATTTTTAGGTTTCTCCAGAGATGCTCAATTGGGTTTAAGTCAGGGCTCTGGCTGGGCCATTCAAGAACAGTCACAGAGTTGTTGTGAAGCCACTCCTTCGTTACTTTAGCTGTGTGCTTAGGGTCATTGTCTTGTTGGAAGGTAAACCTTCGGCCCAGTCTGAGGTCCTGAGCACTCTGGAGAAGGTTTTCGTCCAGGATATCCCTGTACTTGGCCGCATTCATCTTTCCCTCGATTGCAACCAGTCGTCCTGTCCCTGCAGCTGAAAAACACCCCCACAGCATGATGCTTCCACCACCATGCTTCACTGTTGGGACTGTCTTGGACAGGTGATGAGCAGTGCCTGGTTTTCTACACACATACCACTTAGAATTAAGGCCAAAAAGTTATATCTGGTTCTATCAGACCAGAGAATCTTATTTCTCATCATCTTGGAGTCATTCAGGTGTTTTTTTTAGCAAACTCCATGCAGGCTTTCATGTGTCTTGCACTGAGGAGAGGCTTCCGTCGGGCCACTCTGCCATAAAGCCCCGACTGGTGGAGGGCTGCAGTGATGGTTGACTTTCTACAACTTTCTCCCATCTCCCGACTGCATCTCTGGAGCTCAGCCACAGTGATCTTTGGGTTCTTCTTTACCTCTATCACCAAGGCTCTTCTACCCCGATATCTCAGTTTGGCCGGACGGCCAGCTCTAAGAAGGGTTCTGGTCATCCCAAACGTCTTCCCTTTAAGGATTATGGAGGCACTGTGCTCTTAGGAACCTAAGGGCAGCAGAATTTTTTTGTAACCTTGGACAGATCTGTGCCATGCCACAATTCTGTCTCTGAGCTCTTCAGGCAGTTCCTTTGACCTCATGATTCTCATTTGCTCTGACATGCACTGTGAGCTGTAAGGTCTTATATAGACAGGTGTGTGGCTTTCTTAATCAAGTCCAATCAGTATAATCAAACACAGCTGACTCAAATGAAGGTGTAGAACCATCTCAAGGATGATCAGAAGAAATGGACAGCACCTGAGTTAAATATAGAGTGTCACAGCAAAGGGGTCTGAATACCTTAGGACCATGTGATATTTCAGTTTGTCTTTTAATAAATCTGCAAAAAGGTCAACAATTCTGTGTTTTTATGTCAATATGGGGTGCTGTGTGTAAATTAATGAGGAAAAAAATTAACTTTAAATTATTTTAGCAAATGGCTGCAAGATAACAAAGAGTGAAAAATTTAAGCTACTTTTAAATAGTATCCCAAATACATACTATTTGATTGTATTTTATTTTATTTATTATTGTATTATTTTGGCAGGATCAAATCAATCTCAAAGAGTAACACATATAGATCTATATTATATATATATATATATATATATATATATATATACGATATTATATATATCTATATATATATGATATATGATGTTAAAAGATGAAGGCCTATAACGCATCCAAAATACAAGTTGTTTACATAATAGGTGTGTACTGTGTATGTTTATTATGTATATATAAATACAAACAATTGCATGTATATATTTAAGAAAAATATCTTATGTTTATATATTAAATATATTTATATATAATAGAAAATATAATAATATAAATGTATATACATATAAATATTTTCAAAATATATACTGTAAGTGTGTGTATTTATATATACATAATAAACAGACACAGTACACTCATATATGTGTGTGTGTGTGTGTGTGTGTGTGTGTTGTGTGTGAATTTTATGTAGTCCCCCAATTATTTATTTGTTTGTTAAAATAATTTAAAGGGAAGATAATATTAATTTACCCTAAATTATATAATAAATCTGAATGTTTTATATTCCAAATGTTATATAGTCCCTCAATTACCTAATTTATTTATTTTTCACAGTGTGTTTTTTGCCAGGGTCAAATTGATCCCAAACAGAGTAGCATATCATTTGAAGGCAAAATAACAGGCTAATTTCAAAATGATTATTATTATTTTTACACATACAATCAATCTTCACAGTACATAAGGCATAATTACAATTATACCAGAAAACACTCTATGATGAATTATTGATTGTCGTCTTAATTTAATTTGCAGTTTAAAATCTGTGAATCATGAAATTAGTTCTTCTTATTGTTTATGTAGTGAATGCAGCCAGTATTACAACATAGTGGCATTGAAAAGTGTTTAAATGCTTTAAAATGTGTGAATGTCATTAGATGCAAATTATAAAGCAAGTGTCTGTAAACAAATGATGATGCCTCAGAAATCAGCAAAGTGTCTTGAAACTCGTTATGTAATGCACTCATATTGTGACGTCCAGGCCCATGTGAAGCGCTGGACACTAACGCAGCATCTCTGTGGTCTGCTGGGCTTCAGAGAGGCAGACCAACGCTGAATTAAACTCCAGGCGGAGAAAGAAACATTTGGAGTGAAAGTATGGATTGATTCAGCCAGCAGTGCAGTATTGAGGGAGAAACACGTCATTGCTCAATTACTACTCCATCCAGGGCTCTTGAATCTCTGAAGAGTTTCAGGAGCCGCAGCCTTGCGTCACATGAGCGGGTGCTTTTGTTTCTGTCAAGTATCATTGATGCCAGTCTCTCTGAAGTGCAGGAACATCAGACCTGTGAGATGACAATATTTACACATCATTAAGGTGTTTTCTGGCCACTAATTAGTGCTGTTTACTAAGGCAAGCATAGTGTTGATGTTTCTCTCAAGATGCGGTCACATTGAGTAATTTCATTAGGAATCCGTGTGAGCGGAGCTTCCCCAATTTATTTGATCAAAATTATTACTAGGGACAATTTAGTAATGGCCGATATTGGTAGGGACAATTTAGTAATGACTGATATTGGTAGTGACACGTCAGAGCATCGCTACTAAATTCTAAACCCTTGAAAATCATAAGTGATGTCTGACTTTGGAAACTGTACAGCAGATCTCTCCTTAAATATGAAGAGATCAAACAACAGATGAATGAGTTACTCCAAATTTCACAAAAAGCTTATGGACATAATTATAATATAAGTCAGACAAGTGAGTTGCTGTTTTTGTCTCTTCTGAGGAAGATTCATTCACTTGTTTGGCAATGTCAGATTTTTTAATGTTCATCTAATCTCATTTTGTAAGTGACTGTTCTTTCTGTGTTAAAGATGTTTTCTTTGGATTGTTTGACTACTCAAAAGAGAATATTGGAAAATATAACAAATAAGTTGTGTTCCCTGCTAAATTTCACATACATAAACACAAATCTGGCCTCTAAACATCTCTTTTCTTTATTCAGAGTTGATCTAGACGAGTAGGCATGGAAACTATCCACAGTTCTGTAAATCCTAGAGCAGTGAAAACGGCATCTCTATATCCATGTGTCCTCTTAAGATAACATGGTTTACTATAGTTAAACCATGGTAACCACAAATTAACCATGGCTAACCATGGTATTTGTCTTTATGAATGGTTTCAGATTTGATGTGGATCCTGTTTGTACTGGTGTCCCACAGGGCTCAGTCCTTGGTCCCCTGCTTTTTAGCATTAATATTTATCCTCTTGGTCAGCTATTAAGATTCCTTAACCTCAGCTACCACTTCTATGCTGATGATACTCAGATTTATATACATTCTCAACCTGGTCAATTTGTGCGCGATACGCGAAGTTCCGATCGGAGCACTTCGAAACAATGAATCATCTTGCGACACAATGGTTTCACTGATTCGGAGTTTCGAAAAACTCAGTTTGACCCATCACTATACGTGCTTTTTAAAATCATTACAAGTGATGTCGAAATTCTAAAATGAATGATCTTTTGATCTGGTTTTGCTAGTGAATCGCTTGAAAGTCACGAGTTTGAATCAATCTGAGCAGTTCCAGCATAAATTGTACTGTCCAGAGACAGTCATGGTGTGTTTAGAGGATTACTGAGAACAACTGGAGCAAAATTGAAAAAGTTTTATTTCAGAACTAACACAGCATTCTTGTAATCTAAACAGCAAAAACACTTGCTCTTGGTGAACAAACACCACATAAATTACTCGCTCAATTGAATCAGTTTGTGTTCCTTCGCTTTTCGTTCCTTATGTTTACACGACACTGTCAGTATACTACTTAATAATGGCTTAGCTCGCTAGTTTCATGACATTAACTGAAATAAGTGAAAAAAGTAAAATATCAAAATTTCCATTCATCCAACACAAATCTACGAACATGGTGAGGTAACCGGTTTTCTGCTAACTATTGAAACACTATTAATATTATAAGCTGTGCCTCAAAATACATGTTCATTGTGCATTAAGATCGAGTTTGTAGCTTAATGCACTACATTTGAAATAGTTTGTGTGTTTTATATGAAATCAGTTAAAAAAAATACCTAGCAACCACTCAAAACACCATAGCAACTGATGGCAATACCCTGGAATTGTGTAGGTGAGTGTTGCAGCACTTTCCTCAGACAATGTAATGTAAATGTAATCTAGTCACAGTGTTTTATATTTATGATATTGTTATAGGGCATTTGTGACATGAACTCTTATAAATGAATGATTTAAACTCTCTTTACATGCTTTTAGATGATTACTTGTGCAAAGACATCAGATCAAGTTCAATTAATCCCAACGAAGCCTTAAAATGCTTTGTTATCAATCTAGATTAATGAATTGATTTACTTTAATTATGGATCATTGTCCTGCCAAAGATCTGACTATTCAGATGAGCTATGCCAAAAGCATCAGGTCACTCCTCATCTACCGCAGACATCTAAAATAATTACTTGAGCGAACTGAGTTGTGTTTAAGACTTCACAGATGGACATTTCCCTGAAAATGAGATGATGTCAAGAAATAAAAGGGTGTCATTTGTAGAAATATTCCAGGCAAAAATTTAAATATAGTTAGTAACACAATGGGTCTGTTTTAGGTGAACTATTCCATTAAGGTTGTGTGAATTGTCATGTTTGAAATCTGCTACGAGCAGATAATCATGATTTCAGAGGCCTGACAGATGCTTGACACAAGCTTGTGTTGTGTTTAAAGAGGGCCATTCGAACGCCACACTTCATGAAGCTGAAGCCTTGAAAATCAAGGGTTTTGTTGGAATCAGCAGAGTTTGGCTGTTCACAGTCAGTGAGCAAAACCCAGCAGAGACCAGAACACAGGGGAGAATGAACACAGCCGACTGGGAAAATACAGACAAACGCCTTACGACACAACACCACCGAGACTAGAGGTATGAAATATAGCAGCAATATTGTGAAATATTTTTACAGTTTAAAATAAGTGTGAATATATTGTAAATGTAATTTATTCCAGTGATCAAAGCTGTATTTTCAGCATCATTACTCCAGTCTTCAGTGTCACATGAGCGTCAGAAATCAGTATAATATGCTGATTTGCTGCTCAAGAAACATTTCTGATTATTATCAATGTTGAAAACAATTGCGCTACTTCATATTTTGGTGGAAACATGCAGTTTATTTTTCAGGAATGTCTAATGAATATAAAGTTCAACAGAACAGCATTTATTTGAAACAGGAACCTTTATAAAAACTCTTTACTGTCAAATTTGAACAATTGAATGTGTCCTTGATGAATAAAGGTATTAATTAAAGAGAACCTTTCTCAACCCAAACTGTTGAATGATAGTGTTTGCATGTGTATAAGTTATGCATTATTATTTTATTTAATAATGGTTTTGGATTAAATTTATTAGCTGTCAAGAATTTTCTGCATCATAGTTCACCCCAAAATCAACAGATAATGCATAAAAATAATTAAATAAAGCCAAATTAACATTATCCAACCATTACACAAATAAAGATCTTATATCTGTGATTTGAAATTGTAAATGTAGATGCTAGTATTTGTTAAGCTAAATTTAATTGGTTTTTAAAAATCAGCTGATACCAATGCTGATATGCAAATAACATACAACGGCAGATTAGAAGTGCAGAATATTACTGAAATGTCATACTTTTGACTATTTCTCAAAATTCTTTTCATTTCCATTGGCTTTTAGGATGAGATATGAGAGATTTCTTCTCTGAAATCACAGTTGTTAAATACACAATTATAAATCACAGTATGTTCATTCCATAATGTGTGCAGTGGATCACATTAGTTCCATAAAGTACAGAATAAATAATGTTTAATGATCCTGCAATGAAAGTAAGTATCATGTCTGCGCTCAGAGTTTATTTTTCTGTCATTTGACTTTTATTGCACTTACAGTATTTGTCAATTAAAAGCATTTCTCTTTCATTCTAGGTCAGCGAGGACATGGCTGGCATTCTGATGCATTTAACCTCTGTCATGATGTTCTGCGGTCTGAGCACACATTCATCAAATTCATCTCAGCATATGTGGCATCTTTCACATGCATTTCAGCTTGTGATACTGAGACGTGTAGACCAATGTTGTTGACCAAAGTTGCTTTCAAAAGTAATGCATTAAATATTGCATTACTCTCTAAAAATGTAACTAATTGTGTTACTTAGTTACTTTTTATGGAAAGTAATGCATTGCATTAATTTTGTGTTACTTTTACTCATCTGGCATTAGGCTTGCTTGTTTGTTTTTAATATAAAAACAAGTTATATTTTCTTGGCAAATGTAAAAGCACTTTCCCACCAAACATGAAATGAATAAGCCTCAGGCTGAATGAAATGCAAATTCAGAAAGCTCAACCAAAACTTTCATGGATTGCATGAAGAATAGGACACAGGAGAAGAAAGTTCAACACTTTCTTCTCAATCATTAAAAAAAGAAAAAGAAACACGAATGTTATGTTTATCTAAAGGCATTTTTACTCATTAGTATGGTTGAATTGGATCATCGAAAGTCAGCAGCAAAGCCTGGATAATAAAATGGGATTAAATACATAAAATATATTTGTGTTATTTAAATGCAGGTTTGCATCATATTGAGTTTGATTCCGTGTTTTATCACTTTTGAGAATATGAATCTGTTTTTGTTCCAAGTGAGATGAGTAAATGCACATTGACATTTAGGTCCAGTTTTACTAAACAGGACAAATTAGCGTTAGAGCGCAAATTCTAAAACAGCGCCGATGGGAGGGGGAATTTCTGCGGTTTTGAATTTACGACAATGCGCAAATAAAGAACAAGAAACTCTCATTTTAAATATCGACCCAAACTATATACCAAGACTCAGCACAAATTAGCGTAGAATAAACAAATAAAAAGCCACAGTATGTTGAAAGAACGTAGACCAAAAATAAGGTTTGCTAAACCTTCAAACCTACAAATGCATATTCAATACGGTTAGGGCAAAACACAATAACTGGTGTTCCACGCTTTTCAGCGCTAATTCGTCACTGCGCGTCATTAGTAAAACCTGACTGTACAATTTTAACGCCAAAAGACGGTTTGCGCTGGCGCAAGCTGTTAGTAAAACTGGCCCTTAGTCTACAACTACAGTAACATTATGTTTACTAATCGAGTCCCTGATTCTTTTCTTAAATTAAAAAGTAGCACATTACTTTACTAGTTACTTGAAAAAAGTAATCTGATTACTCCCATTACTTGTGATGTTTCCCCCAAAACATGGGTCTAGACAAAGTAAGATGCTCTTTTGTGGTTAATTGCTACTCCTTTACCAACTAAGCAATTAAGACCTCCGAGTGGGATTGGGCAGCAATTATCAGAACTCGACACGGCGACTGAGTCGTACAGCCAGCTGGTGACGGATTCATCACGGGTTATTTTGTACCTGCTGACATTTAGTTTGAACGTTTCCAGACCCAGTGTTCCAAACACATCTGGTACCTGACATCTGGTGCCCTTGGGATATTTCCAGAGAAATTGCAGGTCTCGGCACGTAATAGGAAGGTCAGATGGTGAGCAGGACGGCATTGTTAAGCTGCTGTCTTCATGTAAAGAGTAGATGGGTTGTTGGTTTGTATTAGGATGCATGTTATGTAACGACATACTCAGTGATTCCCAGTGGGAATGTCGTCATTCGCGGTCCAGAGTTTGGGCTGTGGTTTGTTTGTGCTGTCGGCCCCACAGGAAGATCACGCTGGCTTTGATGCCACGTAATCAGAGGTGAAATGGGGACGTTTCTCGCAAACCCCATGTTTTTTAACTAGGCCCGAATGGCAAGGCGTCAAATTATAGTCTGTATTCATAAGCCCACCCTAGGGACACTATATTCATCTAAAACCTGAGTGAATCTGAATATTTTACATTTCATATCACATCACTAAAGGACATGAGCAGTTTAATTACATTTTCAACACTGACACTTTTTTTTTTGCAATGATAATGTGGATTTCTGGAAGGATTTTTCTTGACGTCACAGCCTTAAGTTACTTTTTGCTTTTATAAATTGGAAGCTACAGCAGTATAATAACAAACACAAGTGTTATGTACAGTAGTAGTAGTGCTGTATATGTAATATAACAAAATGTTTAAATATTAATAATAATTATTATTTTAATTATTATTATACTATTAATATAATTTGACGTTAATGTGTACATATATATAATGTGTGTAAAATATATATTAATTGCACTTATATTAATAATAATAATAAGCCGTTACTAATCTTATAATAATATTATATTACGTGTATATGTATAAACGGATATATGTATATAATGATGATGATGATAATAATAATAATAATTATTATTAATTAGTAGTATTAGTAGTAGAAGAATTAGTAGTATTTTATATTATAAATATAAAATATTAATATATAATATAATATTAACTATATATGATAATAACCTAGCAATGAAAAATAGTAATAATTCACAATTATTATTAATGTTAATGTTACTATTAATATTATAATATGTTTATATTTTAACCGATTCGATTTTCTATCTGTAACTCTTGGAACTTTTATTATTGGTTTCATATTTTATTTTTAAACTTCACCAATTGATTTTCTCTGGAAAACTAGTTGTTCCTGAGAGCTTGATTATATCGTCCTTCCAAGAGAGTCTTCAGATGGTCAATGCTGCACAGAATCAAACTTCAGAAGGGTAAAAAATAAACATCATAAAAAAAATTATTTTTTATCATCTATAATATTTTTATCTCCTAATAAAGACAGTAGGGACAGTATTTCCCTTTTTTTCTCTGAGTTGCAGGTTTGATCCTCAGCCTTTACACATGTACACGCTCTCCAGACAGCCGGCATCAGAAACACGGCATATCTCCAAATCAGCAGAGATCTTTCACGTGACTTTAGGGCTTTTAAAGGAGAAGGCGAGCAGGAGACATAAAAGATCACTGGCTGTGTCAGGTGAGGCTCTTATACATACCCCAAAGGTAAGTGTCTGAATGTTGTTGCATCAGATTATCGCAGTGAAGTTAAAGGGACAGTTCACCCAAAATTTAATTTGCTCTCCAGTTTATCAGCTTAGGCCAAAACGACTGGGGTGAAGTTCTTTTCTAGAGTGAAACAGTAAAGAAGATATTTGGTTGAAACCATTGTTCTTGGTGATTCATAAAATGCAAGCCAGCAGCTGCATGATTAATGCCTGTGGCTCCTGACAAACATATTGAGGTCTTATGAAGCGGAAACGATTGGTCTGTGCAAGAAACTGAACATTATTTACAATATTATTTCCTGTAATCCAGAGCCTCAGGTAAACAGAGAAATCTAGTCTTCATCGGCGCATCTTTTTACATAAACAATGAGAAACCATAAAAACCTTCATTTTCCCCCTCTATTAAAGTGCTGGGTTCACGCATGCTCATCTCAGCGGCTCATCAGTCTTCAGTCCGAGCTGATCTGTTTGCTCAGTTCAGTGACTGTTGGAGGAACTGGAGCGCTGAATGATTCATTCATCACAGGGTCAGATATGCGTCAGTATTTTGGAACTGAACTGTTTGCCTGTCGCTCTGGATTACAGGTAATAATGTTGTAACTAATGCTCAGTTTCTTGCACAGACTGATCGTTTCGCTTCATAAGACATCAATATTTCATCAGAAGTCACGGGGATTTGTTTAGTGTTGCCTGATATGCTTTATTTGACTCTCAAAGTGCTGCAAGCTGCTGTTTTGCATTTTATGAATCACCAAGGACCACGGTTTGAGCTACTAAAACTTCTTTTCTGTTCGACTGAGAAAATGAAAAATCTACATCTGACCTGAAGGTGAGTAAATTAACAGAAATTTCTTTTTGCAATGAACTATCGTGTAATAAATCTCTGAGCCCGATGACACTTGATCTAATGCAATGACATTTTTAAGTGTCTAAACACTTCATGTGGCCGCTGCGGGGTATTAGCGTGTTATTTTGTGCGGCATGTACTAGAGATTCAGCTCTATAACTGTGGTATAATGCAGAAGCATCATCTCGGAAGTGCTTTAAATGTCAGATTTAATCAATGGTGCTGCATCCACGCAAACCTCAGCGGACTGTTTACCCTTCAGTATTTGAGTAGCATTCGTAAACACATTAACTCCTTTTCAAGAGCTCCTTTCCGTGAAGGCAGTGGAGCGGATAGCAAACCTGTCTAGATGCCCTCGCACTCTCCATCCCACCACCTGTGCCAAAGATGGAAAATACCGCAGGATCTCTGGAGTCTGCAATAACAGGTATCTGACTCCCATCTTAATAATTTATTCATAATGCAGCGGGAGGCACGTCTCACAGTTTGAGAGCACAGAAATCAGAACCTCGGTTAACAGCCTTTTGTGGAGAGGATCAGGTTGATATGATAAGATGACCTGCGGGTCAGAGCTTCGAGCAGATGAGAATATCACTAAACAGTATAAAAATAACGTCTAAACCTTAAATATTCATGCCCGCTCACCCGGGTCATGAAAGACGTCACAGAACCTGTGCTTGCTTTCATCTGCTACAAATGCAACGTGGGATTTGCACTGCAAATAAAATGTTCCTGATCAATATTTTTGTCTTGTCTTACAGTATTTATATATGAAGTTCTTATATATATATATAATATATATATATATGGCATATCTACATAAATTTTTTTTAAGCAAAATAATATACTTTTGTTATTATTTTGACATTATTATGTGCCTCGTTTTACTGGACAAAATGGTATATCACATGAAATGAGTTTAAGGCATAAAACAAGGAAACAATATATTTGTTATAGGGTCAAAAAATACGCTGTTTACATTTGAATTAAGTTATTTTATAACCACACTGGCAGATATTTTATTTTTGTTTTACGTAGAACGTCAATCTTCTTTTCATTACTTTTTAATGTATATTTTCAGAAAACAAGACTAATAAATTTTATGTAATTTTGCTGTATATGGGTCAGAAAAATAATTCTTGTGTTCTCTTTGAATACGTTTTTTGATACTTATTTTTTATTTTTTTTAAGCTAAGTTATTGATTTCTTATATATTTTAGAAAAAGACCTTAACACACTCATGAATGTTGCCTTGACAAAAATACAAACAAACCAATACCAAAAATACTACATAAGAAAGTGTGCATGCAAAAAAATAAAAAATAATTATAATATTATTCTATATATATACTATATATATATATATATAAATTTTTTTGTCTCCACTGTCTTTTGTTTGTCTTCAAGTAAACAAATAATATCTAAATGTTATGAATTCAGGACATATTTGCTTGAGAGGCAAAATTGCATTTTGATGTTTTCCGAAAAACATAAAAATAAGTGAGTTTATGCTTGCTTCTCACACTGTGAAAAATGATTTTCGAATCGATTTTTGTCTTGTTTTTCAGTAAAATATCTAAACATTCTTAAATCAAGATACATTTACTTCAGAAACAAAATTGCATACAATTTAAAGCCAGTTAGTTTTCTGAAAATCTTTCAAAATGAACGTTGTTCAGGAACATGAATGGCTCTTAATTGTTGCCATTGTATTTTTTCTTGTTTTAAGCACAAATTCACTTCATTTTGATATATTTTTCAGAAAACAAGACTCAATACCTTAAGTAATTTTGCATTATATCATATTAAATATACCATGATTTAAGAATGTTTGGATATTTGTACTCTTGCAAAACAAGACAAATATATCAAGTAAGATTTTATTTCTGCAGTGTGGATTCATTTGCATTGAGCTGATAGAGCTGTCTGCAATCATATAAACAGATTTAAATCAGAATCAACTCAATATATGGTTTTTCCTTAGCTTTTCCTTTATGATGCATATGATTGATTTGATTTTGGGAAATTAACTTCGGTTCTCCACATTGGCTCGGCTAGCAAGATTTATAGCATTAATTTTACATTTGCGAGAGGAAATGTACCATGTCCGTCCAGTTCTGATGCATCAAATTATGTATTTTAATGCAAAAACCTCATTAGTTCGGATTAAATCTATCTTTTATGAGTAGTTGAGTGTGGTGTGACATGCATCTAATACTATTTTAAACATTTCTCCAAATTATTATTGGAGCTCAACAAACACTATCACTGCTGTTCATACGAGAGCGTTTGTTCTCATCAATCCCAAATATAATGATTAAAATATCACATAGACACGAGGGACTGTTTATATTTTTTTTGACTTGAGATCATAATAATTTTTTTTTGTAATTTTACATTCTTATGATTTCAATAATTTTTAATAAGTGTTATATTTTGACTGTTTTTATTTAAAATATATTTTAATTTTACAATTTTTGATTCAATTCATTTTTAGTGTTTTATGTTGACTTATTTGGAAATGTTTGTTTTTTATTTAGAAATATTTATTATAAGTTTGCGTTTTTATGATTTAATAAATTTTTTAGTAAGTGCTTTATTTCAATTTGCTTTTATTACGCAAATGATTTATTTAAATTTTTCATTCTTATGATTTTAACAATTTTTAGAAAGTGTTGTATTTATGACCATTTTAATGTAAAAAGTGTTTATTATTATTTTATATTTTAATGGTTTAATACATTTCTAGTAAGCGTTTTATTTTAATTAACTTTTAGTTGAAAATTATTTATTTAACTTTTCCATTCTTGTGATGTTATTTAGTTTTTAGTCTGTGTTGAATTTGACTTTTAGTTTAAAAAATATGTATTTTTACATTTTTATGTAGAGTGCTGTAAGATTGATTAATCGCGATTAATCGCATCCAAAATAAAAAGTTTTTTTATGTAAGGGAAACAGGTCAATTTAGCTCAAAGGGAATCATTTAAGATTTTAAATGGAACTCCACCATTAATATGTAAGGGGATTAGGACAGAATCACTGTTTACGGCGGATCACTGAGACGGCCAGCGATTCATTAAACGAGCCGTATAACATAAACTCTGCAATGGATATTAAAATCCAAAAAAATAGTGAAAACACTATTAATTAGCACAATAACAAGATCGGCAGTTTAAGACATTAAATTGTGAGCACAAAACACAAGATACTTCTCTTTACAATATAAATAAGGCTTTATTGGATAAATCTAAGACATATAAACTAATCTAAACACACGCATTCACACACAAGTTGCAAAAGAGAGAAAGTGAGGAAATAATTAAAGAGAATGAAAATGTAAAATCCCAAGTTTACAGCAATATGTGCCATTGCATAGATCTGAACAACCATCAATCTCTTAATTAACCCTCGCACTGAGTTCCCTTTCAGTCGGTCACTCTCGACGTCACGTCGGAGGACCGATGAATTGGGATCTCGCTTAGAGGGACAATCTACTTCGAGTGTAAACTAAAGAGGACAATGCACCTTGGCATGCGATTATTGCATCCAGCTAATGCTGATCACAGCGTGAGTATAAGTAGGCAGCCGATGCAGCGCATATTCAGCTTTTCGCTTCGGAGCTGAGCGATCACATCGTTCTGCTCCTGACTACTTTACTGAGAGAAGAAGACTGAATGAGTTCAGCGTGCTTTTGGAGAGCTCTTCGTGTTGGCGGACTGCGCTTCAGCGGTGGTGGTTTCCCGTTTTGTGTGGGTTGCACACATCAGGCTGCACTACCCACTGTTTGTGTTGCAGATGATTATCTCCCCTGTGCGCCTCAGCACGCTTAAAGAGCTTTTTCCCCTAAAAGAGCATTTTTGGGTGCGTCTTTCTAAAGACGACGTTGCTGGGCAAACTTGACGTTACGTCTTTATAAAAACGATGTGGGTTTTGCTATAGACAACATATCATCTGGATGCGGTCGTTACCTGGCGCTAGGTGATGGTCACGATCGCTGCCTCACGTGCCTGGGCATCTAGCATGCTGAGGTGGCGTTTGTGGATGAGTCATGCTCTCATTGCGGGAGTATGACCATCTCGGAGTTGCTGCTGGACCCCCCCCCCCCGGACTCCGTTACCTGCAAGGGGGCGGAGTGCTGTGCCACTGCCTAGATCTGGGGTTCCGTCTGGTGGCAGCCGGGGGTGTCCTTCTTCTAGCGGTGGGCGGACTCGTCTTACGGTCACGGTGAGGAATTCCAAGTCCGCCGGCACTTCGAAACCAGCGGAGCTCTCAAAAAGAGCAGGCTGGACCCTCCCGGGGGGTACCACCTGTTTCTTCCGAGGCTCCCCCCGACGATCGGATGTCGATTGCAGCATCGGAGGGTGTGCCAGAGCTTTCTGGAGAGGAAGATTTGGCTGTGCTGCTGTCCTCCGGGACTGTAGCAATTCCTGAATCGGATCTGGAAATAATGGCTATGCTTTCCCGGGCAACCGTAGGGGTAGGGCTCGAGTGAAGAATTTCACCTTATCCCGAGCCCTCAAGGTTGCACGATTCTCGGGGTGGTCCGCGCTGGTTCTCAGCGCCCCGCCTCGGTGCCTTTCTTCCCGGAGGTGCATGAGGAGCTCAACAAGTCGTGGACGGCACCTTTTTACTGCCGGAAACTGATTTGCTGGATCCTCCTCCCTCACCACCCTCGATGGTGGGGCAGTCAGGGGGTTACAAAGGTCCCCCCGGTGGAGCGATCAGTTGCGATGCAGTTGTGTCCTAAAACCACCTCCAACCGGCAGGGAGAACCGTGCCTCCTCTCCCGGGTCTGTAGGTACTCGGCTGGCCAGCGATGCTTATACGACCTGTGGAGAAGCTGCCTCCGACTTACATGCTACGGCGTGATTGCAAGTCCACCAGGCCAAGGCACTGAGGGACTTGCTCGAGGGTGGTCACGACCCGGAAGTTCACAGAGAACTCCACACCGCGGCGGACCTCGCGCCACGAGCGACGAAGGTTACGGCGCGGTCTCTGGGTCGTGCCATGTCCACTATGGTGGTCCAGGAGCGCCAATTCTGGCTGTGACTGGCTGACATGCGCGAAACACACAAGACACAATTCTTGAACGTCCCCGTATCCCAGGCCGGCCTGTCGGCGACACGATGGAGAACTTGCCCAGCGGTTCTCCTCTGACCAAAGCAGACTGAGGCCATCAGGTACATCTTGCCCCGGCGTGCAGCTGCTGCCGTCACAGAGGGCGGCCCCCCTGCCACCTCCAAACAGAGCAGGTCAGTAGTCAGAAATGCATCTTCGGGTGTATCTGTCCCCGAGATTGGTTTGCAGCGATCGAGCTGAAGGACGTGTACTTTCATGTGTAGATCCTTCCGCGTCACAGACCATTTCTGCGGTTTGCGTTCGAGGGGCGGGCATACCAGCACAAGGTTCTGCCCTTCTGGCTGTCCCTGTCGCCCCGTGTCTTCAAGAAACTTACGGAGGCAGCCCTTGTTCCCATGAAAGAACAGGGCATTCGCATTCTCAACTACCTTGACGATTGGCTCATACTCCAGCTCTCAGGATCAGTTGTGCGAGAAAAGGGAACTTGGTGCTTTCACACCTCGCCCTGTTGGGCCTTAAGGTCAACTGGGGAAACGAGCACTCTACCAGACGCAGAGGATCTCTTTCTCGTATGAGTTGGATCGGTTAATTCGAAACGACAGCCCAGCCTCACGCAGAACGGTCAAGTCGGTTTGTTGAACTGACTTGCAAACATTCAAGAGACAGGATGGCGGTCGGGTTCCAATGAAATTGTGTACAGAGGACTGGGGCATATGGCGCACAGGCGGGGTCAGTGGGAAGGAAGTACGCCAATGGGGCTACTCATATGAGACCGCTGAACGAAATGAGCAAGGGACGAGGAGTACCAGAGGTTGGGCGTGAAACGCCGGCACCTTCCGGGTCCAAGTGACACTGGCCTGCCGACAAACCTTCACCCCGTGTTCAGACCTTGCGTTCCTCCGGGCAGGGTTGCCCCTGGAGCAGGTCTCCAGGCATTTTGTGGTTTGCACGGATGCCTCAACCATCGGCTGGGGGTCCATGTACAACGGGCTTTCAGTGTCAGGGGTTTGGACGGGGCCCAGACTGCACTGGCACATCAACTGCCTCAAGTTGCTGACAGTGCACCTTGCCCTGAGCCATCTCAAATGGCGCTTACGAGGCAAGCACGTACTAGTCCACACGGACAACACAGCAACCGTTGCGTAAATCAACCAAGAAGGTGGTCTGCGCTCCCGTCGCAACTCACCCGCCACCTCCTCCTCTAGAGTCAGAAGCATCTGAGGTCGCTTCGTGCTGTTCACTTTCCTGGGCTGCTCAACCGGGCAGCCGATGAGCTGTCACGAGCTGTGCTCCCCGGAGAATGGAGACTCCATCACCGGACGGTCCAACTGGTTTGAGATGTTTCAGAGTCGCTCAGGTAGACCTTTTTGCCTCTCCAGAAACCTCTCACTGCCATTTGTTCTTCGCCCTGACCGACGGAACACTTGGCACGGACGCTCTGGCACACAGCTGGTCGCGGGGCCTTCGCAAATATGCATTTCCCCCAGTGAGCCTTCTGGCACAGTTACTGTGCAAAGTCAGGGAGGACGAGGAGCAGGTCATGTTAGTGGCGCCCTATTGGCCCACCCGGACCTGGTTCCCGGAACTAATGATCCTCGCGACAGCCCCTCCCTGGCAGATTCCTATGAGGAAGGATCTACTGACTCAGAGAAGGGGCACCCCTTGGCACCCGCGTCCAGACCTCTGGAAACTTAATGTCTGGTCCCTGGACGGGACGCGGAGGTTCTAGGTGGCCTACCCCAAGGGTTAGTTGACACCATCACTTCAGCGAGAGCTTCGTTTACGAGACACGCCTACGCTTTGAAGTGTAACCTGTTCTTTGAGTGGTGTTCTTCTCGCCGAGAAGGCCCCTGAAGATGCCCGATCGTAGTTGTGTTGTCCTTTTTGCAGCAAGGGTTGGAGCTAAGGCTGTCTCCCTCCACCCTTAGAGTTTATGTCGCTGCAATCGCTGCTAGCCACGACCCCGTAGAAGGGAGGTCGTGGGGGAAGCATGACTTGGTCGTCAGATTCCGTAGGGGGGCCGAGAAGGTTAAATCCTCCACGGCCCCCTCTATACCCTCTTGGGACCTGAGTCTGGTGCTCACGGCTACAGCAGGCCCCGTTTGAGCCTTTACAGGAAGTGGAGCTGAAGTTCCTCTCAATGAAGACTTTGCTCCTGCTGGCATTGGCCTCTATCAAGAGGGTAGGGGACCTGCACGCATTTTCGGTCAACGATTCGTGCCTAGAGTTCGGGCCGGCTGATTCCCAGGTAACCCTGAGGCCCCGACCCGGCTACGTGCCCAAGGTTCCAACTACACCCTTCAAAGACCAATTGGTGAACCTGCAAGCGCTGCCCCCGGAGGAGGCAGACCCAGCCCTAGCTTTGCTCTGTCCCGTCCGAGCCTTAAGGTGCTACGTTGACCGGACGCAAAGCTTCAGGACTTCAGACCAGCTCTTTGTATGTCACGGAGGCCGGCAGAAGGGGATTGTCGTCTCTAAGCAGAGGATGGCCCTCTGGATAGTGGATGCATCACCCTGGCTTATCAGGCACAGGGTGTGCCCTGCCCGTTCAGGTTGCGAGCTCACTCAACTAGAAGTGTTGCATCCTCCTGGGCGCTGGCTCGTGGCGCCTCGCTGGCAGATATCTGAAGAGCTGCAGGCTGGGTGACCCCTAACACATTCGCTAGAATCTATAGCCTTCGTGTGGAGCCGGTAACCTCCTGTGTTCTCACCTCAAACGGGAAGAAGCACTGAGAGGCCCCGGCTTCGGGTCGGCTTGCAAAATCACTCAGAGAGTCCATACAGTAGACCCTGTCGAGTTCCTCCGTCCCCTCGGCAGCCAAACGTGGCGGACGTCCGGCGCCAGGCCTTCACTCGTTGAATCTTCGAGAACCGGTAGAAGGCTGGGTTCCATATGTAAGACCTAAGTGGATCTCATATGTGTAAAGTCCACGGTATAGCCTTGAGCCCGTGTTTCCCCGGCAGACTTCTGCCATTCCAAGAGGGTTACAAACACCTCCAATCTTCCATATGCACCTAAAGAATGTTCATATGTGTATTGCTTCCGAAAACCTCATTCGGGAAGGTTGGAGCTTCCGTAACGTCCTTGTTCCAAGTAGAATGGGTACGTTTTCCTAGTGTTATCCAGGCTTACTCATTGGGTAGTGCCATTGCAGAAGTAGCTGGTCCTCTTGTGAAGAAGCACTGGCCTATGCCAGAAAATAGGGGCGCAGGTGGCTTCCACAGGACACTGGAAGGGGCGGTAGCTGTGGCCTTTTGGTAGGATCCCAATTCGTCGGTCCTCCGACGTGACGTCGAGAGTGACCGACTGAAAGGGAAAGTCTCGGTTACGTAGGAACCCTCTTCCCTGAAGGAGGGAACGGAGACGTAACGTTTCCCGTCGCCACAGATCCTGTACCACCGCTGAGCGGCCAGGTCACCAATTCGGCTCCTCAGCAAAAACCTGAATATACGCTGCATCTGCTACCTACTTATACTCACGCTGTGATCAGCAGCAGCTGGATGCAATCATCGCATGCCAGTGTGCATTGGCTCATTTAGTTTATACTCGAAGTAGATTGGTCTCTCTAAGCGAGATCCCAATTCGTCGGTCCTCCGACGTGACGTATCCGTTCCCTCCTTCAGGGAACGAGGGTCATACGTAAACCGAGAGTTCCTCAATGAGGTTAATTTATATTAAATGCACCAGTTCAGTTAGAATCTGGAGTACTTGCGTTTCCTGTGATGCGGGGTTCCCTTTCTTGTCTGGATGCTGAAAGGGGTTTCCCGAGGTTGCTAATTGGCTGGAAGTTCAGTCTTGGGAAGCCAGTGGTTGGGCGTTGGCTGGCGACGCGGAGCTGTGGTATGCAGTTGAAGGGTAGACAGCACTCTACTGGAAGATGCGGCGTTAGGCTTAACACAGAACACGAAACTCTCAACGGAAAAAAAAACAAACTAAAGAAATAGAAATAGAAATAAAGTTTGACGAGACCAGGTGGCGTTCCTCCTCATGGTTTCAGAGGAGCTGGCGTTTAAGCCAGAGCACGCTCAAAACTAAAGAATCATGATTAAAAGCATAGCTCAAAGCTATCCCTAAAAAGAGGAGAGTAAGAAGGGGGTTGAAGAAGAGAACCAAGAGAACCAAGAGAATGAAGAGGATGATTTGATGGTGTTTCTAGTATTTAAACCAGGCTGTTTAACACACCCCAAATGGTGTCTCGACCAATTGTAGCTCGGGGTGTTGCAATGTTTCTCCTTCCCATTCATAAATCAACTGTTAACTCATCATTCACATGACCTGCGTTTTCCCCGCTCTGGTAGAGTATACATTTTGAACATGATTTCTTATAATAAGAATATGATACATCTGACCAAGTATTGATTGGAAGAAACGTTTAAGCATGAAGATTCAAACACACACATACGAAACATGAATGTGATCCTATAAACTATTCAATAGTTATTTGAAATACATTCACAATAAATGATTAAGGCATGATTGTTAAACATGTGGGTTAGATACATGATATGGGGTTAGATATATAGCAATGGTTAGTTGCTGGTCACCAGTCCTTTTAGTGTCATTTAGACGCATCTTCACATGGAAATGAAGTTTCTTTGGCATTCTGTGGATGTAAGGATACGTTCTGTTCTTTTTTGTGAAGACCAGAGGTTAAGAGGTCTGTAAGGAATCTCTGAAAGTCTGTTCTTTGTCTCTTAGGTGGGGGATGTCAATTCTAAAGTGCTCGTGATTGTAGTTACTATCATGTGATGGTCATGCGGTCAACTCTTTGACCATTTTAATCTTGATTACTTGCCCTAAAACTGACAATCTCCTTCCTGAGTTGTTATTATCAGTGTGTTCCTTTTGTGTTAATGATGAAAGCTGTTCTGTGAAAGAGTTGGCTAGGCTTCCTTCAGACTGGCCGAGGGTATGATTTATGGCATCATGTGTCTGGGGCCACTCTGTGGGAATTTTTGTCTCTGTGCTCAATCAGTTTGACCAATCTTAGATTGTTATTCGGTCGGAGATCCTACATTTACTTCATATATGTGTATGTACTGTTTATATTATTAAAGTATATCTAAATAAAAACACCTGCATGCATATATTAAAGAAAAATTGCTAGTGTTATAGTATTAAATATATTATATGTGAATATAATATAAGAAATGTAAATATCTAAATGCATATACATGTAAATATTTTCAAAATATATACTGTATGTGTGTGTATATATACATAATAAATATACACAGCACACACACATATATTATATAAACAAAAACGTTTATTTTGGATGCGATTAATCGCGATTAATCATTTGACAGCACTAATTTTATGATTTAATTTATCTTCTGCTTTACAGCTGAAATTAAATTTGTTTCATAAATTATTAATTTTACAACATTGACACTGTTATTCTCCTAATTTATAAACGCGAAGCTGCTTTGAAACAGTCTGCATTGCATAAAGCACTATATAAATAAATTACTTGACTGTGGTTTTGAGTTTTGCACAGGCAAAAATCACTCTCATTTTTTCTTCAGAAAGTGTAAACGTCTAGTTGTACATAAAGTTTTTATGAGACCAAATGGAATATTTGTACTGCATTTGTGACTAAATTATTGAAGTGCACAAAAATCTGGTGAAAAGCCTCCAAAATGCACATACCATGTGTGATGTTATGATTTGCCAAGTAATGTTAGGACAAGACTGAAAGTGCTTGTTGTTCTAGTTCAAAATCAAAATGCATGGACAAAAAGATTTAAAGAATGAGAATATTTGTTTATGTCCGGTTAGTGTTTTGTTTATGTTCGGCTAGTGAGAGATTTTATGCATCGCATTGAGCCAGAAAATGAAATATACAGTATGCAATTCCGTTATTAGTCAGGTCCTGTAATTTTTGAGACCATGCAGTGTAAAATTGCAGGCCAATGAAGGACAATGCATTGTTGCAAATAATGTGAGAATATGAATTGCAGTAATGCATCACCTGTAAGCTCTTATCACAGCAGTTATTCCCTTATATTCTTTAAAAAATGCAATGTCATGAGATATTTTCGGTCGCATGCATTCCTACTGTGTTTTTAGGAAGAACCCGCTTTGGGGAGCAGCCAGCACTGGCTTGGCCAGATGGCTTCCGGCGGAGTACGAGGATGGAGAAAACCAACCCAAAGGCGGCTTCCAACTTCCTCTGGTGAGCTGCACGAGAATATCCCCACAATTCATGAAAGACAGACTGAAGTGATGCGCAAAACAAAACGATTCACTGTGGGGAGGAATTAAATGATATGCAAATGATTGCACTCCTATGTTAATGAGCTCATGTCTTAATCAGTCTTAAAAAGCCTTGTTTCGCCCCTTTAATGAAGGCCTAAATAGGTCTTAATTTAGAGCAGAAAGTCTTATATTCATACAGTCATGGCATTGAATGTTGCATGCAGTACTAAAAATGAATATATTCTCAATATTTCTGTTTTGTTTCCCAGTACAAATATCTAAACATCCTTAAATCAAGATACATTTATTTGCAATGCAAACTGAACTAGAGTTTGTTTAGGAGAAATTAAACAAAATTAAGTGAGTTTATGCTTAAAACAAGAACAAACATCTGTCAGTGAGGTTTGAAAAATCAACTTGTTTTCCTTTTGAATTAAATGATTTTTCTAACACCGCGGCAAATATTTGTTGTTGTTTTAATCATAAACTCACTTTGTTTTGATCAGTGCCACCATAAACAAGACTTCTCAAGTAATTTTTCTTCTCAAGTAAATATATTTAAATTTAATAATCTTTTGAAATTTGCACTGGAAAACAAGACAAAATAGTCTTTGGGAGCAAAGATGTTCAATCCATTATTAATAATAATAATAATAAAATAATGGAGTAGTAGTTCAGTTGTAAGTTGTATTTTCAAACTTTGAAGTGTTAACACAAGACATTTACATTTAGAGAGAATATTGACATATTTCGTTTTTTCAATTTATTCTTTAAATTATATTTGCTTTAAGGTGTTAAATGCATCTTCATAAAAGCTGCAGAAACCGTGTTGAAATGGTCTGAATGGACTGATTTTGAGTGAGAGAGAGTATGTTTACGTAGTCCATCAAATCATGGCATACTTGTTTGCATTGCATGATTTTTTTTTAAATCCTGCATATATTAAGCAGAAGATTTACATTAAAAACTCTGTGAACATCTGTCAAATAAGCTTGAGAAACGTTGCATATTAAACACCTCAGAAGAGCTCGATCTCACATCTACCTGTGACACATTGGCCTTTCCCTACTCTATTATTGCATTAAAAATGCAACGCTGTGCGCTGTTTTAAATATGCACGACCTCTTCATCCCAAACGCAGAGAAACACGAGTGTCGCTGCCATCGCGCCTCACTGAAACTATTTTTTTAATGAGGCAAAGGCTGCAGCACTTCAGTGCAAGAAGCGCCGTGACAAATGTTCACATTGTCAAATCTCACATTGTGCAAGAGTGCTAAAACACTTCTGTCTAATTTTGGCGCATAGCGCTTTAATCGCTAGGGGTTTTAATGGCATTTTAACAGGTAAACAAACACAGGCGGAGGGGTATAATGAGGTTTCCCTGGCTGCCCACACACACAAAACAACAACATATCAGGGCTCAGTTTCATGCATTCATTTTATTCACCACAGCAAGTCCTCCTGTTTATTTGCTTAAGCACAACTGCATCAAATCATTAAGATATGAGGCTCTTTTTTTGGTTTAAAGGTCTTTTTACTATAGTTAGGTTTAAGGTAGGGTCTTTTTTAACCCTGTAAAGCCTATCATATTTGATGCATGAAACTTTGCTGTAAAACCTGTAGCACAGAATCTAATCCATGCCTACTGTTGTCTGATTGACTTTTTTAGCTGTAAAAGCTCTTTTAGTATAATTGCACAAATGCACACCTTCAGCTCGTGAAATATTTCCAGATGAACACTTACTGGACTAAAGCAATAAGATTGTGTTTGTGTGGTGTGTGTGTGTGGTGTGTGTGTGCAAAATATACTGTGCTATATATAATATATATATAATAAATATATATATAATATATTTATATATATATATTATTAGATATATATATACGTGGGTACGGAAAGTATTCAGACCCCCTTAAATTTTTAACTCTTTGTTATATTGAAGCCATTTACTAAAATCATTTCAGTTATTTTTTTTCCTCATTAATGTAAACACAGCACCCCCATATTGTCAGAAAAACACAGAATTTTTGACATTTTTGCAGATTATTAAAAAAGAAAAACTGAAATAAAAAAAATTCAGACCCTTTGCTCAGTATTTAGTAGAAGCACCCTTCTGATCGAATACAGCCATGAGTCTTTTTGGGAAAGATTTCCTCCGGCCATCATGCAAACAAGTTTTTCACACCTGGATTTGGGGATTCTCTGCCATTCCTCTTTGCAGATCCTCTCCAGTTCTGTCAGTTGGATGGTAAACGTTGGTGGACAGCCACTTTTAGGTCTCTCCAGAGATAGATGCTCAATTGGGTTTAAGTCAGGGGCTCTGGCTGGGCCATTCAAGAACAGTCACAGAGTTGTTGTGAAGCCACCCCTTCGTTATTTTAGCTGTGTGCTTAGGGTCATAGTCTTGTTGGAAGGTAAACCTTCGGCACCGTCTGAGGTCTGGCCCTGGACCAAGGTTTTCGTCCAGGATATCCCTGCACTTGGCCTCATTCATCTTTCCCTCGATTGCAACCAGTTGTCCCTGCAGCTGAAAAACACCCCACAGCATGATGCTGCCACCACCAAACTTCACTGTTGGGACTGTATTGGACAGGTGATGAGAAGTGCCTGGTTTTCTCCACACATACCGTTTAGAATTAAGGCCAAAAAGTTCTATATTGGTCTCATCAGACCAGAGAATCTTATTTCTTGGAGTCCTTCAGGTGTTTTTTTCATGTGTCTTGCACTGAGGAGAGGCTCCGTCGGGCCACTCTGCCATAAAGCACCAACTGGTGGAGGGCTGCAGTGATGATTGACTTTCTACAACTTTCTCCCATCCCGACTGCATCTCTGGAGCTCAGCCACAGGGATCTTTGGGTTCTTCTTTAACTCTCTCACCAAGGCTCTTCTCCCCCAAATAGCTCAGTTTGGCCGGACGGCCAGCTTTAGGAAGGGTTCTGGTCGTCCCAAACGTCTTCCATTTTAGGATTATGGAGGCCACTGTGCTCTTGGGCACCTTAAGTGCAGCAGAAATTTTTTTTGTACCCTTGGCCAGATCTGTGCCTTGCCACATTTCTGTCTCTGAGCTCTTCAGGCAGTCCCTTTGACCTCATGATTCTCATTTGCACTGACATGCACTGTAAGCTGTAAGGTCTTACATAGACAGGTGTCTGGCTTTCCTATTCAAGTCCAATCAGTACAATCAAACACAGCTGGACTCAAATGAAGGCGTAAAACCATCTCAAGGATGATCAGAAGAACTCAGCACCTGAGTTAAATATATGAGTGACACAGCAAAGGGTCTGAATACTTAAGACCATGTGATATTCCGTTTTTCGTTTTTAATAAATCTGCAAAAATGTCAACAGTTCTGTGTTTTTCTGACAATATGGGGTCCTGTGTGTACATTGAAAAAAAAAAATTAACTTAAATGATTTAGCAAATGGCAGCAATATAACAAAAAGTGAAAAATTTAAAGGGGTCTGAATAATTTCCATACCCACTGTATATGAGCCAATAAAACCATGATGTATCAAATATGCATTTAACATAAGCTTGTGTAGATAGATGCTCATTGTCTAAAGGTTTAATAAACCGTTTCTATAAACAAAATCTGACTATCTATTTTAATATGTAGGTTTTTAAAACCCCTCTAAAACACTACAGTAAGTATGATACAGGTTATGTTATATATATATTAACCACCAGATTATCCTGTCAACCTTATTGGAAAATGGCATTTCAGGAACCGCACTCCAGTGGTTTGGGTCTTACCTATCAGATAGGTCCTTCAAAGTATTTTGGAGTGGTGAGGTGTCCAAGTCGCACCATCTAGCTGATGGGGTGCCTCAGGGCTCAGTTCTTGGACCCCTCCCCCCCCACCCCCCCCCTTCTTCTCTGTCTACATGGCATCACTAGGTTTCTGTCATTCAGAAACTTTTCATATCACTGCTATGCTGATGACACTCAACTCTACCTCTTATTCCATCCTGATGATCCGAAGATAGCTGCTCGCATCTCAGCTTGTCTAACAGACATTTCTTGCTGGATGAAGGACCATCACCTTCAACTCAACCTTGCCAAGACAGAACTGCTTGTGGTTCCATCCAACCCATCGTTTCATCAGAATTTCACCATCCAGTTAGGCACATCAACCATAACTCCTTCAAAAACAGCCAGAAACCTTGGGAGTTATGATCGATAATCAGCTGACTTTCTCAGACCACATTACTAAAACTGCCCGGTCCTGCAGATTTGCTTTATTCAACATCAAGAAGATCAGGCCCTTTCTTTCGGAACATGGTTCACAACTCTTTATCCAGGGTCTTGTTTTGTCCAGGCTGGACTATTGCAATGCTCTCTTGGCAGGTCTTCCAGCCAGTTCTATCAAACCTTTAAAATTAATCCAGAATGCGGCAGCAAGATTCATTTTTAATGAGCCGAAAAGAATGCACGTCACACCTCTGTTTATCAGTTTGCACTGGCTACCAGTAGCTGCTCGCATAATATTTCAAGGCATTAATGTTTGCCTACAAAAGTACCACTGGCTCTGCACCCATTTACCTTAATTCATTACTTCAGAGTTATGTGCCGTCTAGAAGCTTGCGTTCTACAAGTGAACGGCATATTATTGTGTTATCTCAAAGAGGCACAAAATCACTTTTACAGACTTTTTCATTTACTGTTCCCTCCTGGTGGAATGACCTGCCCAACTCAGTCCAAGCAGCTGAGTCCTTAACCATCTTCAAGAATCGGCTAAAAACACATCTCTTCCATCTTTATTTGACCCTCTAACTCTAGCACTCTCTATTCTAATTCTATTCTTAAAAAAAAAAAAAAACTTGCTCCTTTTAGACTTGCACTCTATTTATTTAGTAACTGCTTGTTTTTCTTAAAAAAATAAATAAAACTAACAGTTGCTTCTCTAATCTTTTTGCATTCTATCTATTTGTTTTATCATTTGCGTGTAAAACTGATGATGAGAATGATGGCTGAGGGAGGAAATGCATCCTGTCTGAAGTCCCTCTCTTTTGCTTTCTATGTTAAGGTCCAAGAAGTGAGTAATAAAATCATGCACGGCTCCAGCATGGCCGTCCTGGAGGACTGCGCTTATTCCCAGATGCTGGTGGACTGGGGCCAGTACATCAACCACGACATCTCCTTCACTCCTCAGATCTCCAGCCAAAGCACCTTCTCATCGGGACGGGACTGTCTGCACACCTGCAGCAACACGGAGCCCTGCTTCCCAATGCAGGTAACCTCGCAACAGTCCTTTAAACTCACTTTTAGTCGTGCCAGACAGCGTTGAGAAAGCTGTAGCTTCCCGAAATACAGTATGAGATACCCACAGACATGCAAAAAATAGTAGTAATGATCCATATCAATTCACAAATAAAACATATTATAGATCTTGCTTCTGTAGCTCAAATCATGCTGGATGACAGTATTTTTCAAGTTAGTGCCAGTGTTATTTTATCATTTCTATGCGGTTATAGTATTAATATTTGAATGAGCATTCATTTTTATATTTTCAGTTTTCATTTTAGGTTTAGTCGGATAAATGTAGAGATTAAAATTTGAGTAAAGAAAATCACGGTTTAGACCCAGATTTGTTATGTGAAATTTAGCAGGAAACAAATTAAGTTATATTTTCTGATATTCTCTTTTGAGTAGTCAGACAATCCAAAGAAAACCTCTTTAAAACAGAAAGAAAAGTCACTTACAAAATGAGTTTGAATAAACATTAAAAAATGTGACATTGCCAAACAAGTGAATGAATCTTCCTCAGAAGAGACAAAAACAGCAACTCACTTCAGTGTCTGACTTGTATTATAATTACATCCGTAAGCTTTTTGTGAAATTGGGATGAACTCATTAATCTGTTGTTTTAGTAATTTTATGTTCTTTTGTCTTTTTAAAAATTCTTATTTTTAATACTTCTATGGCTTTATTTTTACTTCGGTTTTAGTTTGAGTAATTTTAGTACTTTTTTCAGTTAGTTAGCATTTTTAAATTGAAATTGTTCATCCAATATTTTATTTATTTAATTTTATAATAATGTGTGCAGTTATAATAACAGGGTTCTAAAACGTAAGTAAAAAATTACATATTCTAGGCTAATATTTGAATTTGTATTGATGTTAAGTATTCAATTAAAATATGCTGAAAGGCATGATTTGGCATTAAAATAAAAATAATCCATCCTAGAGGTCTATACATTTTAATTTTAGCTTAAGTTTTTATAATTTTATGTGCTTTTGTCATTTTTTAAAACATTTTTGTCCTATTGCTTTTATTTTATTTAGTTTTTAATTTTAGTACATACTTATTTCAGTTAGTTGGCAAGTTTTCATCTAAAATTCTTATTTAGTTGTATTCTTTTATTTCATTTCGTCTTCATGTCAGCTTTATATTTACAGTATAATAACTTCTTCAGGCTATAAATGATTGAATATTTTATGCTAACACTTGAATTTATTGATGCTTGAAGAAATGTTTAGAACTTAAATCAATACAGATGTATAACTAACAGGACCTTATAAGGTTCTAAATGGAACCAAATGTGAAGTGAGCAATAGAACTTTTTCTATTCTATAGAACCTTCACCAGTACAGGGATTGGCTCTATCAATTTTGAGGGCGGGGCTTCCATTCTTACCGCTGCCATATTGAGCGTCTCATTCATTATTCTCCATAGGCTCTGTCTCTGCTGTTGTGTATTATTAATCACCAGCAACATCTATTTTCATACGTGAATCACCGGCAGCTAGTTTTCTGCTATTGACTGGATAAGACATTCCCCCAGACATTTCATTAGAATTATCTCAGGCTTTGACACCCCATGTCAAGGAGCAGGTTACAGCGCTCATTTTTTCGACTTCATTGACAGAAGTTCATTTAGTTGAAGCAGATAAAATGCCACGCGTTTCCTCTGAGGCGAACTCATTGTCTCGCGCTCTCTTTGTCTGATCCTGACGGCTCACGATGAGTCAGACGTGGGAATATATTCGAGTCGGAGGACAGTTCAGGACTGCTGGTTCGGAACAACGAAGATGAATCCGGGAACGTGGCCGAGCCCTATAATTAAAAAGAAAATATATCGCATTGATTACTTCTTTATCTCTGGCGAACCTCAAACGCTGTTGAAAATGGGGGTCACGGCAGCACCTTTTTGTTGGTGGTTCTGGATCCTTCGGGGCTGGAAATGCTCATAAAAATGTGCCGGTTTGTAAGTAATCTCACTGTCCCCAGCCAGAGGCGACGAGGCCACTTCTATAGATATACAAAATAGCATTTTATTCTTGCCCACCCTGAGCCGCATACTGCATACTAATACACACAGCTTCATAATGGCCCGGCCGCTCTCAGCATCCACTGGATGACAGGTGGGAAATAAACAAAAAGATCTGTGATCAATCTTGCAAGTTTTTGCTCAGAAGTCGTTCTTTCAAAACTCAGGAGACTTGATGGAGTTTCATTGAAAGTCTACATGAAATAGCAGAACTTGAGTTTATACATTGGGATTAATTGGATGGGGAAGATGAATCAAGATTATTATTATAGATAACGTCTCGGTTACGTATATAACCCTCGTTCCCTGAAGGAGGGAACGGAGACGTCACGTTGGTGACCGACTAATTGGGATCTCACTTAGATAGACCAATCCACTTCGAGTGTAAACTTATTGAGCCAATGCACATTGGCATGCGATTCTTGCATCCAGCTGCTGCTGATCACAGCGTTAGTATAAGTGTACTCATGTGCATCTCATATTCAGGTTTTCGCTGTGAGCCGACCGTGACCCGGCCGCTCAGCGGTGGTACAGGAGCTGTGGCGACGGACGTGACTCTCCGTTCCCTCCTTCTTGGCTCCGCCTCCGTCTCCGTGCCTTCTTGCTCTCTCGCTTGCCCACCAGTTTGGCGGGCATGGACGTGCGGGGCTGCTGCCTCTGCGACCGGCTCCACGCACAGCTTTGCTGGAGGCCGCGGACGCTGCTCTTGTTTTGGTCGGTTGCAGGGGGCCCCGTGTGGAGGCAGCAGCTGCACGCCGGGGTAGGATGTACCTGATGGCCTCAGTCTGTTTTGGTCAGCGGAGAACCGCTGGGCACGTTCTCCACCGTGTCGCCGACAGGCCGGCCTGGGACACGGGGGCGTTCAAGAATCGTGTCTTGTCCGTCTCGCGCATGTCAGCCAGTCACAGCCAGAATTGGCGCTCCTGGCCCACCATAGTGGACATGGCACGACCCAGAGACCGCGCCGTAACCTTCGTCGCTCGTGGCGCGAGGTCCGCCGCTGTGCGGAGTTCTCTCTGAACTTCCAGGTCGTGACCACCCTCGTGCAAGTCCCTCAGTGCCTTGGCTTGGTGCACTTGCAATCACGCCGTAGCGTGTAAGGCGGAGGCAGCTTCTCCACCGTTCGTATAGGCATCGCTGGCCAGCCGATTACCTACAGACCCGGGAGAGGAGGCACGGTTCTCCCTGCCGTTTGGAGGTGGTATTAGGACACAACTGCATAGCAACCGACCGCTCCACCGGGGGGACCCTTGTACCCCCTAGCTGCCCCACCATCGAGGTTGGTGAGGGAGGAGGATCCAGCAAATAATTTTCCGGCAGTAAAAAGGTGCCGTCCACGACCTTTTGAGCTCCTCATGCACCTCCTTGAAGAAAGGCACCGAGGCGGGGCGCTGAGAACCAGCGCGGACCGCCCCGGGACCAATCGTGCAACCTTGAGGGCTCGGGACACGGTGAAAGTCTTCACTCGAGCCCTACCCCTACGGTGGCCCAGTAAAGCATAGCCATTATTTCTGGATCCGATCCAGGCATTGCTACGGTCCCGGAGGAGAGCAGTGCAGCCGAATCTTCCTCTCCAGAAAGCTCTGGCTCACCCTCCGATGCTGCAATCGACATCCGATCGTCGGGGGGAGCCTCGGAAGAAACAGGTGGTACCCCCCGGGAGGGTCCAGCCTGCTCTTTTGAGAGCTCCGCTGGTTTCGAAGTGCCGGCGGGCTTGGGCATCCCCGGAGGGGAATTCCTTACCGTGACCGTAAGACCAGTCCGCTCACTGCCAGAAAAAGGGCGCCCCCTGGCTGCCACCAGAGGGATCCCCAGATCTAGGCGGTGGCACGGGCTCTCTGCCCCCTTGCAGGTAACGGAGTTTGGTCCGCAACTCTGAGATGGTCATATCCCCGCAATGGGAGCATGAGTCATCCTTGAAAGCCACCTCAGCATGCTTCATGCCCAGGCACGAGAGGCAGCGATCGTGACCATCACCCAGCGCCAGGTAACGACTGCATCCAGAACGCCCGGGTGATACGTTGTCTATAGCAAGACCTATATCGTCTTTATAAAGACGTAACGTCATGTTTGCCAAGCAACGTCGTCTTTAAATAGACGCACCCAAAATTGCTCTTTTAGGTAAAAAGCTCTTTTAGCATGCTGAGGCAAACAGGGGAGATGATCATCTGCAACACAAACATGGGGTAGTGCAGCCTGATGTGTGCAACCCACTCGACACAGGAACGACCACCGCTGAAGCGCCGTTCGCCAACACGAAGAGCTCTCCAAGAGCGTGCTGAACTCGTTCAGTCTTCTTCTCTCCGTAGGGTAGTCAGGAGCGGAACGATGTGATCTCTCGGCTCCGAAGCGAAAAGCTGAATTTGCGCTGCACCTGCTGCCTACTTATACTCACTCTGTAATCAGCAGCAGCTGGATGCAATAATCCAATGCCAATGTGCATTGGCTTGTTTAGTTTACACTTGAAGTAGATTGTTCCCTCTAAGCTAGATCCCAATTTCGTCGGTCCTCCGACGTGAAGTCGAGAGTGACCGACTGAAAGGGAACTAAATCTGGAATTGAAATTAAAACCAGTCAAAAACATTCCGTTCTTAAATGTATATGTATTGTAATATCTTTATCTATATTATATTATAATATATTATCTAATAGATCTATATTATCTATATTTTTTTTTTTTTTTTTTTTAATAGAAAATATGAATAAACTTTTGTTTTTTTATTCTCGGCTTGCACAGGTTTATGTTGTACTAACATAACAACCACACAACACACTGCCAACACTCAGTCCACTGATACACCATACTGGTTAATAGACTGTGGTGTGTGGGTGTGTGTGTGTGTGTGTGTGTGTGGTGTGTGGTGTGTGTGGTGTGTGTGTTCAACATAGATCATAAACTACGAAAATGAAAAACATACAACAGATTCACTACAAACTTAACTATATTTAAATGAAAACAGCAAAAATATATATAAATATAAAAAACCGATTCAAAATATTAGTAAACTAGAATAGTAATCTAGTATATATAATATATATATATATATCTATATATATATTTATATACATCCTAGTCAAAATTTTGGGTTAGTACGATTTTTGAAAGAAATTAATCTTTTATTCAGGCAAGGATGCATTCTTAAATTGATAAAAGTGAAAAAAACATTGTATGTTTACAAAATTACAATGTTACAAAGGTAACAAATAAACAAAATATATTTTCAATAAATTATGCTTTTGTAGCTGTCTATTTATCAACGATCACAAAAAATATTAGGCAGCACAACTGTTTTTCAACATTGATAATAATAAATGTTTCTTGAGCAGCAAATCAGAATATTAGATTGATTTCTGAAGATCATGTGACACTGAAGACTGGATAATGATGATGAATATTCAGCTTTGCATCATAGGAATAAATTACATTTTACAAAATTTCACAATAGAGAACAGTTATTTTGAATAGTAAAAAATATTTCACATTTTTACTGTATTTTGATCAAATAAATGCAGCTTTGTGAGCACAAGAGGCTTCTTTCAAAGCATTGCATGTCCGCATATTTCGGCACTTATTTCAGAGCCGCTGCTACAGCTGTGAGGCATCATGATCATGTTTATGTGCACTTTATAGGGAGCAAATTAGCAACACATCCAAGACGGCGAGGCATATCCATGGAAATGAAAATGAAACTCGTAGTCATGTGCAAATATGCTTTTTAGTTCAGCCAATATTGGCTTTACACACTAAACGTACGCATAGCAAAGCCCTCCTGCATCGCTTTAGCTTTTTATTGATCATTGCACAGATGATAGATTCATACAGGAATGTTCAGTAGATCACAATTAATATGTGTACCCCAGCCCCCATAATCATTTACTCACCTGTATGAGTTTTTTTCTTCTTCTATTGCACACAGAAACTGCAGAAAACTCCTAGCTGCTGTTCTCTATTCAGTATGTGAATGAGGATGAAAACCCCTTTTAAATTAACCCCTTAACATAAATTATATATCATTTGAAAGCTTAGAAGCCCAAGATTCATCCTGTGCAATCCATTTCGAAATCAGACATTGCGTTAACGTGGAAATGGTACTTTAAAATCTTTTGGTGGTCTCCTCCCCCTTAGTGGGTGGTGTCAAGTGTCATATTACAAAATGCATTACGGGCTTTTAAAATCAAAACTTTTTATATTCTTGACAAAATACATATCGTTGGAAATGTCTGAGTCTCAGGATTCCATATTTGTGATATAAGTAATATTGACAGAGAAATATAAACATTTGTGACAGAAAAATGCATAAAAAAAATACAATGGCACCCATGGCTGTTTGTGGAATCAAATCTCACACAGAAAAACCACACTTTTTTTTAATATCAACTTTAAATTTGGAACATAACTTATTTAGACAGAAGGCTTACATTTTATAGCAATTTTATGGTAAAACCTGTTATGTAAAATATTTATTTTATATAAAATATAATTAAAATTTTTACAGTGCATTTTCTTTACCGTACATTTAAACTACTATAACTTTTTGATACTTAAATTCCACCTTTGCGATAATCTGCTGATTTTCTTCTTTAAAAAGAGACCAACCTTTCCTCTGTATTCCAAAGTGTTCATTAATTATAACAATTTAAGTTTGGATAGTGCACTTTAATGCCTACTTTAAAAATGGGTTGACTTTTAGTACTCATCACTCTTGACCTAAAATAACTACTTGAAGCTCTCCTGAATTTTTATAGTTTTTTGTTTTTTCAGTAGTTTTAATATTTATAATATATGTTTATTCTCTATATCCATTTTACCTAACAGATTGATTACCCCCCCCCCCCACCCTTATATGTTTAAGTTAATATTTCATAATTTAACACTGCAATGCAATGTTGGTAAGATGGCATGAAATGCAAGTAAATGTATAATATACTACACTATTTATAACTACTATACTATATATAAATACTATTTCAGTCTTTCCACTTCAAAATTAAAATTTCACATTTAATTCAATATGTTACTGTATTTGCTGTTTCTCTGTTATTTAATTATTTGTGTAATTTACTAGCAGTCTCTGAGTGAAAATTATTTCTACACCAATGTTTTTCAGTGTCATATTATTATCAGAACCAGCTTTAAAGCATCTCAGCAAACATTGGCAGACTAGAAAGCACTTTAAAATCATGCAATAATCAGAATTTGTTTCTTAGTTTTGTACCACCATCATGAATATTCAATATATTCCCAATAACACTCCAAATGACTTGTGCATTATGATTTGACATCAGTGAGGATGAATGGCATTTATTTGTATGTGTGCCATTTTAATAAATGAGTATTTTGATGATTTGGCTGATATTGTTCGGCCTTCACACTTACATTTCATGAATTTATTATAATGCTTTTAGGTTTAACAGAATCTGAGCAGACAATATACAGTAACTTCTTTTTCTCTTTCACAGATTCCCAAGGATGATAAACGATCCGGCAATAAAAGCTGTCTTCCGTTTTTCCGTTCTTCCCCCGCCTGCATTAACGTTCAGACAGACGTGCGCCCCGCTGGATAGCAGATGAATTCAGTCACATCCTTCATCGACGTGTTGACCGTCTACGGCCCTTCGGCAGATCTGGAGAAAACCCTGCACAACCTGTCCAGTGCTGAAGGTCTGCTGGCTGTGAACAGTGAATACAGCGATGCCGGCCAGCTGTATTTGCCCTTCGTGTCCGTGCAGCCGTCAGCGTGCCTCCAGGAGCCCAGCTCAGAGCCGGCGGCGCGGGTCGAGTGCTTCACAGCCGGTGACAGCAGGGTGAACGAGATCCTGCCCCTGTCTGTCCTGCACACGCTCCGGGTGAGAGAACACAACCGGCTGGCCAAACGCCTGACACGACTCAACCCTCACTGGGGGTCAGAGGTCATCTATGAGGAGACGCGCAAGATCATTGGGGCGCTGCATCAGGTACCACACACACACCGCCACACTGGGAGAAACTACTTTAACACCAGCTGTCAAAAAAAAAAAAAGTTCAAAAAACATATATATAGTTATTCATTTGCAATAAATCCCTAAATGAAAACACAAAAAAAAAAAATATATATAGATATATATATACAAAAGTAAATCAATTTATATGAATTCATAATTAAATTCAAATAAATATTACAATTTCCAATCTAATTATAATTAAATATATATAATTTTTTATTTAAAATAAATATTTGTTGTATTAATTGTGGGCAATAAATAATGAAAAAAATATAATATAATAAATAAAAACAAATAATATATATTCTTTTTCATTAAATATTTATATGAATTATATGTGTTGTGCGTATAATATACGTAGCTAGATATTAATACTGGTGTATTATAATTTATGATATGTGGATGTCAATTTCCAATGTCTATTCTTATATTAATGTATTATACTTTAAATAAATAATTGATGTGTTATACAAAATTGAATGTATTATATAATATTAATATAACTTTTAAATAAATGCTGTTCTGTTGAACTTTCCATTCAGCATACAAACAAATAGATTTGCAGTATGTAACTAGTATTATCAAGGTTTGTTGGACATGTAAATGCCAGTGTTTTGGTTTGTGTTGTTTTGTATCAGATACAATGTGTTTTGTGATATGGGAACTGCACAACGGTAATACTAACGTCTGTTTTGGACGGTCATGTAATAGCATGGCATCTAGCATCCTTCAGTACAGTGCAATATACACTACTGATCAAAAGATACTCAGAATTAATTATTATTTAAAATATATCTATATATTCATTTATTATAGTTATTTTATAAATTTATTATTATACCATAAACATATTTTATAAATTATTTTCATGTAAATATGCAAATATAATAAATTAATACTTTTATTGCTCATTTCTATTCATTTTAATGTTACAAAATATTTATTTAAATAAAAGCTGTTCTTTTGAACAAAGAATCCTGAAAAATAAAATGCATCACCGTTTCCACATAAATATTAAGCAGCACAATTGTTTTCTACATTGATAATAATCAGAAATGTGTCCTGTGTAGCAAATCAGCATATTATACTGATTTCTGAGATAAGTGACACTGGGGGGGGGGGGGGGGGGGAAGACTGGCGTGATGCTGCTGAAATACAGCTGCGCATCACAGAAATAAATTACAGTTTAGCAGATATTCACAGAGACAACAGTTATTTTAAATTGTAATAATATTTCACAATTTTGCTGTTTTTACTGTATTTGTGATCAAATAAATGCAGCCTCGGAGAGAATAAGAGACCTTTCAAAAACATAAACAATGTTTCAGACTGTAAACCATAGTATAAAAAAATCCTAGTTTGTCTTTTTGATTGGAATTTACAGGGAAAAGAATTCTCACATCCTATTATCAAAACATATGAAACGTAGTAACTTTATTTTTTTTTTTTTTTTAACAAAAATTATTTCTTTGGCAATGAAACTTTGCCTTCACGGGAAAATGTATGCAAAACATATTGCATAAATGACTTCTGCCTTACAGACGTGACCTCTGATGAGCAATGACTGATTCTGAACGTCCGCAGTCGAGGGTCTCATTGTCTCTGCTGACCAAAAATCACAAGAGCAGAAGCAAAACCCATCAGTTCTGTCACATACAGTGTTGTCAGATCTGACCGTGTGTTTTCACCTGTGTGCATTTTTAACAGTATCTCCTCCTACAGTTTTGAAGCTAACAGACCGGTCTGACTCTGTATGCTGTTTCATTTCGAACCGATCACATGTACGGTTTTCATTAAATGGAAGATCAGAACTACAAAAAAATCCCATTGACTTTTAATTGAGGGAGTCAACACTTTTGTACTATTACATGAGTATTGTCTGTCACTAGCAAAGCTTAACGACTATCACTGGACAACACGCTAAAGCATCTTAGAAACATGCTACTGATGTACTAAATTATGTTAGTAATGTATTAAATCATGCTAGAACGTACTAAATCATGATAGCAATGTGTAAATCATGCCAGCAACATGTTAGAAACATACCAGCAATGTGTTACATCATGCTATTAACATGATAGCAACATGCTAAAACATCGTGTTAGAAACATGCTAGCCATGTGCAAAATCCTTTTATGACTGAGTAAATCGTATTTTAAAAAGCCAACATCAAAGTTATTCATCAAATGTTACTCATCTAGTTATAGTGTTGTTTATTCCTGCATTATCTGTGTGTGCATCACAGTTTTTGATGCATCACTGACTCTTTTGGGTCAGAAATAGTATTTTAACAACCAAAAAACTGCATCTTTAAACATGCAATAAATGTGTTTGACTGTGCTTGAGGCAGCAAGCGTTCAGGCTGCACAGAATGAAGCTCCGCAGATTGATAATGTCCTTTATAAAGCAGATCGTCCGTCTCGTAGTCTCAGTGGTCAGATCTGAGCGTGTTTATTGTTTATATACCCGGTTAGTGATAGACTAGTTAAAGCGGTTAGTCCCTCGGTGGCGCTGCTCACACTGAGCTTTTCTCTTTTCTGAAAGCGTTCAATTAAAGCTTATCTGCAGTTTCAGAAACACTGTGCTTCAGGTGTTTGTGCTGCAGTGTGTGGCAGAAGTTTGTCTGACGGCTGGTTAAACCACAGATCCATGCAGGAGGAACCCACGTCTATTTCAGTGTTACTGAGATATAGTTTGTATTCATGTTTTAAATTTGTTTTTATTTTTACTAAACATTTTCTTTTTTCGTTTTAAAGTTTTAGTCGTTTTGTTGTGTTTTTTATTTTAATTTTAGTTATCTTAGTACGTCACGTTAAACTAAATGGGAAATGTTGTCTTGGCAAATATTTTCTTTAAATAATCTATGTTAAATATATATATTTTTTCATAAAATAAAAATGAAGATCTGCCATCTTGAGGATAGTTTTCATTCCTTGGTATGTCACAGTTTTAATTTTATTCTTATTTATAGCTTTTAAAAAATATTTAGTTTCGTAAACTTTATTAATAAAAACTTAGCATACAGTCTTTTTCACAAAAAGAACATTGTTCTTTTTTTATTTAAAACTTTTATTCCTCGGTTTTAATGGGATTTGTTTTAGTTGTTTATGGATTATTTCTTTTGAGTTATTTTAGTACATAGGGTAACTTAAATGAAAATAAGAGAATTGCTTGCAACGATGTTCATTATTTTATTTTGTGAAAGTATTTTTCTCTCAATAAAAAATGTATGATCATGGTTTTTACAAAATAAGAAAGATTTATCATTGCGTTTTAGTGTTTTTACAAAAAAAACAGATTTCCGTTTGGTACATCCAGTGTAAACTACATAAAAATGGAGAAAGTTGCTTTGCCAACTAGAATTGTTTATTATTTATTATTTTTTAGTTATTTTATATTTATATATATATATTATTATATTTTTTTTTTTTTTTTTTTTTTTTTACAGTATAAATGAAATAAGTTGAAGGACTAAAATTTTTTTAATTCTGTGCTTCCTTAAATTCATCACCAAATTAGTAATCATGTTCTGTTGTGATGCAATAAAAGAAGATTAAACATCCTTTAAAAGGATATTTGTTAATAAAAATAAAGCTATATTACATAAAGATACACATATTATAATGAACAAAATAAAACACTTTAAGTAAAAAATTACCATGTGCACTTGCAAAATAATAAACATAAGGTCAAGCTTGGCAATACCCATTGCTAGGCTAAAACACATACACATAAATCACAATTGATTTACCTGTTTATTTATTATTATTATTTTTTTAAAAGCATAAATGCTACAAATGCACATATTTTATAAGAAAGTGTGACATGCTCGAGTAAAATAGGCACTGTTTTTGGAATCAGCATCCAAAAATTAGTAAGAAACTTGGATTTCATTCAGCAAATATGATGCAGGACGGTATTTGAATGAGTTTTTGAATGCACTTAAATGATGAACCTGATGAATGTGGCGGCATCACTGCGTTCAGACCAGCAGAATCAGATCCTTTCTGTGTCAAACAGACAGAAAAGCAGATGCGCCGCACTGGGCAGAGAAGAGATTGAGGGAGTAAAGGCCTCGAGGCGTGGAAGTAAAGCCCTGGTCCTCTCCGAATCAAAGACACATTTGATGGCTCGCACAGGCGTCTCTGAGGCTGAATGCTGTGAGTTAAAGGGACTCTGAAGCAGTACAGAAGCTGTGGCAATGGCACACTTCAAACAGAGTGCAGTGTTTTAACAACGTCCCGCAGGGGCCGACTTCACACAGTTTCCAGTGCTGCTGTTTTACGGACAGCGGGTTTGATTTATACGTCCCCTCCATCAGTCAGACACACTTCTGAAACATCTCTGTGTGGGACGCCGCGCTTCTCGACGTGAAATGCTGGACTATTTTCATAAACCACGATAAGACGGGATGAATTCTTGAGGCGTATCACAGCGAGAACAATCTCTTCTTATCTGCAGGCACAGGACATCCCAAACCACCATCTGACAGAATCTACAGTTCCCTTTCAGTCGGTCACTCTCGACGTCACGTCGGAGGACTGACGAATTGGGATCTCGCTTAGAGGGACCAATCTACTTCGAGTGTAAACTAAACGAGCCAATGCACATTGGCATGCGATTATTGCATCCAGCTGCTGCTGATCACAGCGTGAGTATAAGTAGGCAGCAGATGCAGCGCATATTCAGCTTTCGCTTCGGAGCCGAGCGATCCCAATTTTTTTTCATTTTTTTTATGTCCATGACTACTCTAATGAGAGAAGAGAGCTGAACGAGTTCAGCGCGATCTTGGAGAGCTCTTCGTGTTGGCGGACGGCGTTTCAGCGGTGGGGGGTTTCCCTTGTCGAGTGGGTTGCACACATCAGGCGGCACTACCCCCTGTTTGTGTTGCAGAAACCATCTCCCCTGTGCGCTTCAGCATGCTAAAAGAGCTTTTTCCACTAAAAGAGCAATTTCGGGTGCGTCTTTTTAAAGACGACGTTGCTTGGCAGACTTGACGTTACGTCTTCGTAAAGACGAGTGAGTCTGGCTAGACCATAGCGGGAGTTGCGGACTGGACTCCGTTACCTGCAAGGGGCGGAGTGCCCGTGCCACCGCCTAGATCTGGGGTTCCCTCTGGTGGCAGCCGGGGGCTTCATTTTTCTGGCAGTGGGCGGACTGGTCTCACGGTCACGTTGAGGAATTCCCCTCCAGGGATGCCCAAACCCACCGGCACTGCGAAACCAGCGGAGCTCTCAAAAAGAGCAGGCCCCCGCCAAACCTGGTGGCAAGCGAGAGAGCAAGAGGCCCGGAGACGGGCAACCCAGAGATGGAGGGAACAGCTGTTCGGGAGATGGTGACCGCACCACTCCCTCCACCGGAGGAGGGCCGGGCGGAGAATCTATTCATATTTTTCCGCCATTGACCTCTCGGTCGGTGGTACCCAAAATCTCGACAAAAGAGCAATTTCCTCTATTTCTGGGTCCCAGAGGGGACGGGGGGTTGTGGACAATATAGTGCGTATCACACTTACCCTCCTCTCACAAAGTCACCACCGCACACGTGCGGCAGTGGGCGGATCGGGAGGACGAACCAACGGACTACCCACACACCCTCTGTTCGAACGGAGGTCAGTGTTACACACACCAGACCCGCCTCGGACCAGCTACGAGACGCCCGGGCCGGGTCCCAACGTTCTTCCGCGCTGCCCCACTGCGGATACGCCTGTAGTTCCGATGATGCCACTTGCGCAGTGTCTGGGAGCCTTGCTTGAGCTACCCAGCCAGTCTCGATGGCTCCTTCGAAACGTCAGGCTCGGCTATGCGATTCAGTAACCCCTCACCGGTTACCGTTCAAGATGTTGAACGCATCTTTGGGTGCATCTGTCCCCGAGATTAGTTTGCAGCGATCGACCTGAAGGACACGTACTTCATGTGTCGACCCTTCCGCACCACAAACCATTGCTGTGGTTCGCGTCGAAAAAGACGAGCATATCAGTACGAGCGGGGGGGGGTCTGCCTCAGGAGCTGTCACTGTTGCCAATGTTCTTCATGTAAGTTGAGGAGTTACCCCTGTCCTGAGGAGAACAGCGCATCGCATTCTCAAATACTCGACGAAGCGTCTCAGGATCAGTTGTGCAATCACAGGGATTTGGTGCTCAGGCATCTCAGCCTGTTGGGCCTTTGGGTCAAATGGGAAAAGAGCAAACTCTCCCCGATGCAGAGGATTTCTTTTCCCGGTATGGAGGGGACTCGGTAAGAGCAGGTGGCGGTCCCACTGAAACAGTTCAGAGGCTCCTGGGCATATGGCAGCTACGTCGGCAGTCACGCCGCTAGGGCTGCTCCACATGAGACCGCTGCAGCACTGGCCCCATGACCGAGTCCCGGGGTGGGCGTGGCAACGCGGCACCTTCCAGGTCCAATTACACTGGCCTGCCGCCAAACCTTCACCCCATGGTCAGACCTTGCATTCCTCCGGGCAGGAGGCCCCTGGAGCAGGTATCCAGGGCAATGCTGTGGTTTTCCCGATGCCTCAACAACGGCTGGGGGGTCACGTACACGGGCTTGCAGTGTCTAGGGTTTGGACGGGGACCAAACTGCACTGGCGCGCGAGTTGCTGGCAGTTGGGCACATTGCCGGGAGGCCATCTCAAAGTGGCGCTACCGAGGCAAGCATGTATCTAGTCCGCCACAGGACAAAACAGTGACGTGGTACATCAAAGGACAAGGGGGTCTGCGCTCCAGTCGATTTATCGCAACTAGCCAACCACCTCTCCTATGGAGTCAGAAGCATCTGAGGTTGCTTTTTGCTGTTCACATTCCTGGGCTGCTCAAACGGGCAGCCGACGTGCTGTCCCGAGCTGCGCTCCCGGGAGAATGGCGACTCCATCCCCAGACGGTCCAGCTGGTTTTGGGACATTTCGGAGCCGCTCAGGTAGACATATTTGCCTCTCCAGAAACCTCTCACTGACAGTTGTTCTACTCACTGACCGAGGGAACACTCGGCACGGACTCACTGGCACACAGCTGGCCGCGGGGCCTGCGCAAATATGCATTTCCCCTAGTGAGCTTTCTCGCACAGACACTGTGCAAGATCAGTGAGGATGAGGAGCAGGTCCTGCTTGTGGCGCCCTATTGGCCTACCCGGACCTGGATCCCAGAACTAATGCTCCTCGCGACAGCCCCTCCTTGGCCGATTCCTCTGAGAACGGATTTACTGACTAAGAGACGGGGCACCCTTTGGCACCCGCGTCCAGACCTCTGGAAACTTCATGTCCGGTCCCTGGACGGGACGCAGAGGTTATGAGTGGCCTACCCCAAGAGGTAGTTGTCACCATCACTTCGGCGAGAGCACAGTCTACGAGACACGCTTACGTTTTGAAGTGGAACCTGTTCGTTGAGTTGTGCTCTTCTCGCCGAGAAGACCCCCGAAGGTGCCAGATCGGAGTTGTGCTGTCCTTCTTGCAGCAAGGGCTGGAGCAAAGGCTGTCTCCCTCCACCCTTAAAGTTTATGTTGCTGCAATCGCTGCTAACCATGACCCCGTAGAAGGAGGTCGTTGGGGAAGCATGACCTGGTCGTCAGGTTCCTTAAGGGGGCGAGAAGGTTAAATCCTCCACGGCCCCCCTCTATACCCTCTTGGGACCTGACTCTGGTGCTCACGGCACTACAGCAGGCCCATTTGAGCCTTTTTGCAGGCGGTTGAGCCGAAGTTCTTTCAATGGAGACTTTGCTCCTGCTAGCATTGGCCTCCATCAAGAGGGTAGGGGACCAGCACGCATTTTCAGTCGACGATTCGTGCCTAGAATTCGGGCCGGCTGATTCCCAGGTAACACCGAGGCCCCGGCCCGGCTACGTGCCCAAAGTTCACGCTACTCCCGTCAGGGATACGCGTGGTGAACCTCTATGCGCTGCTCGCGGAGGAGGAGTGTGCGTGTCCCATACGAGACCTTAAGGTGTACGTATTAGACCGGATGTCAAAGTTCAGGACTCAGAAGCTCGGTGCTCTGCAAGGAGGCGGCAGGGACTGCGTCTTGAAGCTAGGTTGGCCCACTGGGTAGTGGATGCTATCACCCTGGTTTATCAGGCACAGGGTGTGCCTTGCCCTTTCAGGTGGCGAGCTCACTCAACTAGAGGTGTTGCATCCTCCTGGGCGCTGGCTCGTGGCACCTCACTGACAGATATCTGTAGGGCTGCGGGCTGGGCGACCCCTAACACATTCACTATATTCTATAGCCTTCGTGAGGAGCCGGTATCCTCCTGTGTTCTCACCGCAATGCTAGAAGCACTGAGACGGACCCTACGGCTTGGGTCAGCTTGGCAAACCCATCCACCGAGTCATAGTAGACATCGTTGAGAACTCCGTCACTCGGCAGACAGCCGTGGCGGACGCGTTCCGGCGCCAGGCCCTCACTCGTGAAATATGTCGAGAACCGGTAGAAGGATGGGTTCCATATGTAAGACCTAAGTGGATCTCATTTGTGTAAAGTCCACGGTATAGCCTCGAGGCCTTGTTTCCCCGGCAGACTTTTGCCATTCCAAGAGGGTTACAATCACTTCCAATCTTCCATATGCACCTTAGGAATGTTCATATGTGTATTTGCTTTTCGAAACCTCCTTCGGGAAGGTTGGAGTTTCTGTAACGTCCCTGTTCCAAGTAGAACGTGTACGTTTCCCAGTGTTATCCAGTCTACTTAGTGGGTAGTGCCATAGTAGCAGTAGTTGGTCCTCTTGTGCAGGCCCTGGCCTACGCCAAAAAGTAGGGGAGCAGGTGGCTTCCACAGGACACTGGAAGGGGCAGTAGCTGTGTCCTTTTGGTAGGATCCCAATTTGTCGGTCCTCCAACGTGACGTCGAGAGTGACCGACTGAAAGGGAATGGAGACGTCACGTCACGTCCCGTCTCCACAGCTCCTGTACCACCGCTGAGCGGCGGGGAAAAGCTGAATATGCGCTGCATCTGCTGCCTACGTATACTCACGCTGTGATCAGCAGCAGCGGGATGCAATAATCGCATGCCAATGTGAATTGCCTCATTTAGTTTACACTCAAAGTAGATTCGTCCCTCTAAGCAGAGATCCCAATCGTATGCATCCACTTGATGTCTTCCGGTCCCTCCTTCAGGCGAACGAGGGGTTACATACGTAACCTAGACGTTGTGTGTGAGAGACTGTTACCATTAAAAGAAAATAAATAAAAATACAACTTCTAAAATAAAAAAAACCATATAACTGTACTACTGCAATAAAGCTGAAATGAAACTAGTAGAATGTTGCCTTGGCAACTTACCGAAATAAGTTTAAGTACTAAAATTATTCAAACTAAAACTGAAATAAAAATAACTGAAAACTTTTGTGTTGTTATGTATTTTTCTTGCATCAATCTGTGTAAATCATCCAAATGAAGATATTTTTAATTAAATATGTAAATATGTGAATAAAATAAATTAAATTAAATTAAACAGCTAGAAATGTGTATTTGTTCATTTAAATAAAGCTGACAAATACATATACATATTAATTAACTATTAGAATAAAAAAATTTAAAAAGTGACTTAGACAATCTAACTGAATACATTAAAGATGAAGTATAAACTTACATACAACATACACTGAAATTAAAATCAATTGTCAAGGTTTTGTTTGTTATGGTGTTGTGTATCGTTTTTTTCTATTTCCTTGACCTGTAAAAATAATAAAATAAATAAAATAAAACTTTCTAACAAAAAAACAAAGCATGTTCGATACTTGCAATAAAGCTGAAAATAAAAACATAAAAAAGTCTAAATGTTGGCTTGGCAACTAACTGAAATCGTTAAAGTTGAAATACTAAAATACTAAAAATAAATGAACTGAAAATAAAATAAAATTCAAAGTTTTGTTGTGGTTTTAGTAGTGTTCTCTTTCCTTACTTGTATAAAATTAATTACTAAATAATGTCATATATAAGTCATGTTATTATTGTTAAAATGCAATAAAAATTGTTTTTGTTAATTTAAATGAAATAAAGATTACATGAAATATAAATATTAAATGAAAAACTGAAATAAGTTTAGGCTGGAGTAGTACAATTACTAAAACTAAAACGTAATTTTTTTTTTCTTAACCTGTGTAAAATTCATCACTAAATAAAATTATATATAAATTATGTCATGATTCAATAAAATAAATTAATTGTTAAAAAAAGTTATTTGGAATAAAAGTTACATAAAATATAGTCTAATTGAAAAACAGAAATAAGTTTAAGATTAAGTACTAAAATGACTAAAACTAAAACTGAAAGAAAAATAAATTAATGCTTTTTTAAAAAAAGCTTTTTATTAATTCTTTCCTTAACCTGTGCCAAATGAATCAACCGGTCCGGAACATCTCTGTGTAGGATGCCGCACCTCTCTCAAGGTAATATGCTGGACTATTTTCATAAACGGCGATAAGACGGGATGAATGTTTGAGGTGTATCACAGCGAGAAAGAGTTGTACGATCTCTTCTTATCTCCAGCCACAAGACGTCCCAAACCACCGTCTCACACAGAATCTACAGAATCCCAGATAAACGAGTGTCGTTCACATTAGTGAGCAGATGAAGTGTGCTTTTCTCAGAGTTGCATCGAGAGGTTTCAGAATCACGCTGTCATTTTGCAGTGCTCTGGCATTTGTGCTCTGGGGCAGATAGAAGTGTGTTCAGATTTAGCATTTTGTCATTTTGTCTTGCAGATGTCTCTTTGATGCAGTGATGTAGAGATGCTCGTTTGTTCATGCAAAACCTAGTGAGCTGCCTGCTGTATCTAGACGGCATCTTTCAGCCTCACAGCACACCTTTTAGGCAGCATGCAAAAAAGATGATCCCAGAAAGCATTGCAACCATTGAAAAAGCAATTATCCACAATGAAGTGCTGTTATTAACTAAAACTAATATTACAAATCTTTTTGATCCCTTTCCCCACTTTTTTTATTCTTTCTTTCCTTAACCTGAGTAAAACCAATCACCAAGTAAGATTATATGTACAGTAAGTCATGTTATGTTGTGTTGTGATGCAATAAAATATAACTATAATAAAATACCTAAAAAGAGATTATTGAAATTACATAAAATATAAATATTAAATGATGGCTTGGCAGCTAACTGAAGTTTAAGTAGTCCTAAAATGAAATAAACCCATTATTTTTTTTTCTTTGTACAAATAAAATTAATCAACAAATAATGTTACATGTATGTTATGTTATGATGGAATACAATATATGAAGAAAATAAACATACCTAAAATATTTGTTAGAAATAACGATGACAAAATAAAATATAAATATTTAATTTATATAAATAATTTATGTAATATTATAACCCTAACCGTTAACCCTAAATATTAAAAATAAAACATGCTTAAATTGAAGGGTGTTTTCTTTTGACTGTTTTAATTCTTTTTTATTGTGGTTGCTTAGCCTGTGTAAAATTCATCAACAAATAAGGGTATAAACTGTATGTTATGTTATGATGCAAAAACTTAAAATAAAAAAACTGAAAATAGTTTTATTCATCGAAATGACATTAACATCAAATATAAATATTAAATGAAATGCCAACCAAATGAATAAGCATGTTAAATGACTTATAAAAAACTAAAACTGTCAAACTTTGAAATCTGCTAAATAGAAAAAACTATAAAATTACTAAAACTAAAATGTAAATAAAAACTGAAAAGTCAATATTAAAATGTTAGTAAATAGTATCATAGAAATAAATTTGAAAACAGGACATAAAAGTAATTCAAAATATGAATATTAAAAATAGTATATACTATACTATGTAAATACTGTAGTAGTATATAATTATTGCTAAAATAACACTGCCAAAATGTCAGAAAAAGCAAATGCAAGCGCAAATGTTGATCATAAATACACACATGTTATTCACAATAAAAAAAAAATCAGTAAAACATAGTTAAAATATTTTAGCCAATATTTGTTTGTGCGCTGTATTTATGTATGTTTTTGAGAGTATTGTGTCATACCGGAGTATGTCTTGCAAGAAAATATGATTTTAGTCTTTCTACTTCAAAATGTCATGTTTAATTCACTGTGTTACTTATTACTAGTAATGTCTGAGTGAATATAGTTTATTTTCACATGACTACAAGGCAGCTCACCAGGTTTTGTAAAGGAGATGCTGATTCGCTCTTTATATTGTTGTTCTTGCAGATCATAACCACGAGGGACTACATTCCTAAGATCATGGGACGGAAGCGTTTGACGAGTATCTCGGGCCGTATGCGGGTTATGACGACTCTGTGAACCCGTCGGTGTCAAACGTGTTCGCCACGACTCAACGAGAGCTTCCAGGAACACCAGCGCTTCTCCTCTCTGAGCCTCCAGCAGACCTTCTTCAGCCCCTGGAGACGCAACATCACACCAGACACCATTACAGACTCATGCCAATCTAGTTCAGCCAGACTTTTGATTATTACTCTATAGTATGATCCACTCTCCAGTTTATCTGCATCAAGAACTGTCCATTTACACGGCAAAAGTGTAACTTTAGAAAAAAAGTATAAAAGTATTATATTGAGATTGTATCTAATTTAAAGTAGTTATTATGAGTGTATTTTGTCTTAATGCACTGACAGATTTGTTAATACTTTTATACTTACAGTATTAAAATATAAAATCTGCCAGTGCAGTAAGAAGTAACGTAGTGTTGCATCTCAAGTAAATTCACATTGTTTGAAGAAATTTTAGATATTTGAACTGGAAAACAAGACAAAGAGACTAAGTAGAAAACTTCTTATATATATATATAATATATATATAATATATATAATATATATAGATATATATATATATATATATATATACTGTAATTGCAGTTGTATGAATTCATAACCAAATTCAGTAACAAGATTCTTAATGGGAAGTGCTAAAAAAGTGCAATAATTATAAAACAATATATGATATAAATATAATCAAATATATAAAAAAAATAAAATAATAATATATATATACGAGATAATATATAGAAATATCAAAGCTTGATTGCCTGCATTGTTGCAAAATGTAAACTATATTGCATACATTACAAAGGTATGACTATGGCATGAAGATACTGAGATATTTTAAAAATGGACATTACAATTTTCTGTACAGCTGGTATGAAACCATTTTTATTGTGATATAAATAAATTTGAAGACCAATAAACAACTTAATTTTTGGTAAAAGCTCTTGTGTGATCTAGACGGTTCTTCTGCCAGATGCTCTTCTTATGCAAAATATTGAAATGCATCTGTGTTGATAAGAAAGTGTTTGAGGGCAGGCTGACTTCATTATACAGCTGCTTGATGCTGACATGTCCAGGCAAGGGACAGAAATATTGAACATGTCAATATTAAATTATTACTGCAGCTACTGGCAGACTCATTAATGAAGCACTGAATAATTTCTTTCATTTGGCTGGTAACTGAATGATTTATAGGTAGAAGTTCAGATCAGTTGCACATCTAGAGGACATTTTACTGATAGAAATCATTGGAGTTCCTGTTTTCTAGGGAAATGAAGTGAGTAGCTTTGTGTTTGTGGGCTGGTTGATGTGTGAGAGCTTGTTTTGTGCTCCTCAGCGGGACTGGATCCTTCCAGTGGTCTTCCTGGATCGACCGCAAACGAACCGGATTCCCTGCAGAACCAGGAGCATCTCATGACAGAAGACCTGACCCAAAGACTGCTGGTTCTCAACATCCCAGAGACTCTGGATCTGGCTGCTCTGAACCTGCAGCGCTGGGATTAATCACGCCTAAACCGGTACCTAGGGTTTTTGTGTTAACTAGACCATAAAAAAAAAAAACAATATATATATAATATAGATATTTATATATATATATATATATAATACAGGTGCATCTCAATAACTTAGAATGTCGTGGAAAAGTTCATTTATTTCAGTCATGAAACCCTCAGCTCAAATTGTGATACCTCGTGTATGTCTAATAATTCATGCATCACAGAACTGAAGTTATGTTAGTAGTCCTTAAGGTTCTTTTATTGTAAGATTTTTTTGAAGCTACATTTATAAAAATCCACCAATTCACTATCTCAACCAATTCGAATACTTCATAAGACATAAAAAAACATTTTAGTGAATTTGGTATGGGCCTTCTGGAAAGTATGGTCATTTACTGTACATGTACTCAATACTTGGTAGGGGCTTCTTTTTGCTTTAATTACTGCCTCAATTCGGTGTGGCATTGAGGTGATCAGTTTGTGGCACTGCTGTGGTGGTATGGAAGCCCAGTTTTCTTTGACGGTGGCCTTCAGCTCACCTGCATTTTTTGGTCTCTTGTTTCTCATTTTCCTCTTTGACAATACCCTAGATCCTCTATGGGGTTCAGGTCTGGTAGTTTGCTGGCCAGTCAAGCACACAAACACCATCGTCATTTAACCAACTTTTGGTGCTTTGACAGTGTGGGCAGGTGCCAAATCCTGCTGGAAAATGAAATCAGCATCTTTCAAAAGCTGGTCAGCAGAAGGAAGCATGAAGTGCCCAAAATTTCTTGGTAAACTGGGTGCAGTGACGTTGGTTTTCAAAAACACAATGGACCAACACCAGCAGATGAACATTGCAGCCCAAATCATCCCAGACTGTGGAAACTTAACACTGCGACTTCAAGCAACTTGTGCTATGAGCTACTCCACCCTTCCTCCAGACTCTAGGAACTTGGTTTCCAAATGAAATGCAAAACTTGCTCTCATCTGAAAAGAGGTTTTTGGACCACTGGGCAACAGTCCAGTTCCTCTCCTTAGCCCAGGTAAGACGCCTCTGACGTAGTCTGTGGTTCAGGAGTGGCTTAACAAGAGGAATACAACAAGTGTAGCCAGATTCCTTGACACGTCTGTTTGTGGTGGCTCTTGATGCATTGACCCCAGCCTCAGTCCATTCATTTTTGAAGTTCACTCAAATTCTTGAATCGAATTTACTTGACAATCCTCATAAGGCTGAGGTTCTCTCTGTTGGTTGTGCATCTTTTTCATCCACAATTTTTCCTTCCACTCAACTTTCTATGAAAATGCTTGGATACAGCACTCTGTGAACAGCCAGCTTCTTTGGCAATGAATGTTTTGTGGCTTACCCTCCTTGTTTAATGGGGTGCGCGTGATTGTGTCTTCTGTGTCACCACGTGTCCAAGATCACAGTCTTCCCCATGTTGGGAGCCGACTGAACAAACGGGAAGACCAGTTTGAATCTCAGAAACCTTTGCAGGTGTTTTGAGTACTGATTATCTGTTGGCATGTGCGAGCGGCGAGTTGTGGGGGTGTTCTTAATTTGTTGAAAGAAACGCGAAATTGGTGGGATTTTGTTGTGAATCGGGAGCCAAAATCTCACAATTAAAAGACCAACCACAAATACTTAGTTTATCTAAGAAACTATACTTCAGTCTGTGTGCATCGAATTTATTTAACACACGAGTTTCACAATTTGAGGTTGTAATGTATCTAAAATAAATGACTTGATCCACGACATTCTAATTTTATATTCGAATGCACCGATGTGTATAGAGTATATCTAACATATATATGGGGCGTGGTGGACTTGAAATCAAATTACCTTTAACAGACATAACAAACAACTTTTATTTTTTTATTTCACTAGTTTCCAAAGCAACATTTTCAGATTTCGTTTAATAACTTATGTAAAAAATAAAAATAAAATAGAAAATGTATTTGAAATAAATACAAACAAATATAATAGATAAAATAAAACAAAATTAGCTAAACCTTAACTAAAATTAAACTAAAATATAAAAATTAAAATTGTTCAAAACAGTGATATACTGAATAAACACAGGTATGAATTCATCAGCTTTCTTTTCATTTTTTATGTAATAAATATTACTGATCTTACTGACTTGCTTGAAAAAAAATACACTTTAACTGAAATAAATTCAAAATTTAATATTAAAATGTTAAATGTAATATATTTCAGCTACCATTTTCAATGCAGACATTTTTTATTTTCATTTAGTTTAACTTTATGTATTAAAATAACTAAAACAAAACTGAAATAACAATTAATACAAACAATATAGACATATTTAAAAAAATAAATAATAAATAACTTTGCAAAAAAACTTTAATTAAAATTATAAAGAAAACAGAAAATATAAAAAATAAAACTAATTCAAAATATTAAATTAACTATAATAGTATCTCAATGATACTAAATGAACACTGGTCTGATTACCTAAAAAAAATCATTTTTGTACTAATACTTGTAATTACTAAAATAACTAAAACTGAAATAAAAATAATTATACAATCCGTACTGCAACTGATTTTTCAAAAAAAAACAGAAGTATTATTTTTGTTAAGTACAATTACAATAATTAAGTCTTTTTGAATGTTTTCCACAAATAAACCAGTTCATAAGTGTTGCAGTTGAGATCTATTTAGTGCAACTCTAATGAACTGATTCATTCAAGTGACTGATCTGTGATACGAATCAGTCCATAAGACTCGTAAGTCATTCAAACTAATGATTTTTTGGTTCTGCTATAAAGCTCATTCAAACCAGAGTTTGATAATCATAATTGATTTTTTTAATGAAAAATATATAAAAATAATGATAAAGCATATTTTATGTGATAATTATAATTGTTTATACATTAATATGTCACAACACTTTTGGAAGCGTGCCTAATGGTTAGAGAGTCAGACTCATAACCAATAGGTTGCGGGTTCGAGTCTCGTACCGCAGGGATTGTAGGTGGGTGAGTGAATGTACAGCACTCTCTCCCACCTTCAATACCATGACTGAGGTGCCCTTGAGAAAGGCACCGTACCCCCAACTGCTCCCCGGGCGCTGTAGCATAAATGTCTGCCCACTGCTCCGGTTGTGTGTTCACAGTGTTTGTGTTCACTTCTGTGTGTGTGCACTTTGGATGGGTATATGCAGAGCACTAATTCTGAGTATGGTTCACCATACTTGGCCACATGCCACTTCACTTTACAATAGGTTCCCTTTCATAAGTCGGTCACCCTCGAAGTCACGTCGGAGGACCGACTAATTGGGATCTCGCTTAGAGGGACCAATCTATTTTGAGTGTAAACTGAACGAGCCAATGCAAATTGGCATGCGATTATTGCATCCAGCTGCCGCTGATAACAGCGTTAGTATAAGTAGGCAGCAGATGCAGTGTATATTCAGCTTTTCGCTTCGGAGCCGGGTGATCATATCGTTCTGCTCCTGACTACTCTACTGAGAGAAAAGACTGAACGAGTTCAGCGCGCTTTTGGAGAGCTCTTCGTGTTGGCGGACGGTGGTTTCAGCGGTGGTGGTTTCCCGTGTCGGGTGGTTTGCACACATCAGGCTGCACTACCCCCTTTTTGTGTTGCAGATGATCATCTCCCCTGTCCGCCTCAGCACGCTAAAAGAGCTTTTTCCCCTAAAAGAGCAATTTCGGTGCGTCTTTTTAAAGACGACGTTGATTGGCAAACTTGACGTTACGTCTTTAAAAAGACGATGTGGGTCTTGCTATAGACAACATATCACCCGATGAAGGGCATTTCTGGATGCGGTCGTTACCTGGCGCTGTGTGATGGTCACGATCGCTGCCTCTTGTGTCTGGGTATGAAGCACGCTGAGGTGGCTTTTGTGGATGGTTCATGCTCCCATTGCGGGGTATGACCATCTCGGAGTTGCGGACCGGACTCCGTTACCTGCAAGGTGGCGGAGTGCCCGTGCCACTGCCTAGATTTTGGGTTCCCTCTGGTGGCAGCCGGGGGGCGTCCTTTTTCTGGCGGTGGGAAGACTGGTCTTACGGTCACGGTGAGGAAATCCCCTCCGGGGATGCCCAAGCCCGCAGGCACTTCGAAACCAGCAGAGCTCTCAGGAAAGATCAGCTTGAAACCCCTTCCGGGGGTACCACCGGTTTATCTTTCTCTTTCTTTCCCCGGGGCTCCCCCCGACGATACAGATGTCGATTGCAGCACGAGGGTGAGCAGAGCTTCTGTAGAGGAAAAGATTCGGCTAGGCGCTGCTCATCACTCCGGGACCGTAGCAATGATGGATCGGATCCATAAAATAATGGCTATGCTTTTTTCAGCCGAAAAGCCGCCAGTAGTAGGAGCTCGAGTGAAGATTTCTCCGTGTCCCGAGCCACATCAGGTTTCGATGATTGTTTCTCGGGGTGGTCCAGCGCTGGTTCTCATCGCCGATACCCGCCTCGGTGCCTTTCTTCCCGTAGGTGCATGAGGAGCTCAACAGGTCGTGGACGGCACCTTTTACTTGCCGGAAACTGATTGTGTATTTCTAATACCAGCCTCCAACGGTCAGGGAGAACCGTGCCTCCCTCCAGGTCTGTAGGTACTCAACTGGCCCGCGATGCCGTATATTACCGGTGGAGAAAGCTGCCGTCCACCTTACCTCTACGGAACAGATGATTGCAAGTGCACCGCAGCCTGAATGCACTGCGGGAACTGCACGATGGTGGTCACGACCTCGGAAGTTTCAGAGAGAACTGCCGTCCACTCGCGCCGTAGACCTCGCGCCACGAGCGACGAAGGTTACGTCGCTGTCTCTGGGTCGTGCGATGTCCACCTTGGTTGTCCAGGAGCGCCATCTCTGGCTATGTCTGGTCGACATGCGTGAGACGGACAAGACAAGACTCTTGAACGCCCCCGTGTCCCAGGCCGGCCTTTTCGGCAACACGGTGGAGAACTTCGCCCAGCATTTCTCCACTGCCCAAAAGCAGACTGAAGCCATCAGGTACATCCTGCCGGCGTGCGGCTGCTGCCGTCGCCGAGGGCGGCTCCCCTGCCACCGCCAAAACAAGAGCAGAGTTCCTGCGGCCTCCAGCAAAGCTGTGCCTTGGAGCCGGTCGCAGGGCAGCCGCCCCGACCGTCCAGGCCCCCGCCAAACCTGTTGGCAAGCGAGAGAGCAAGAGGCCCGAAGACGGACGACCCAGAGGTGGAGGGACGTGCTCTTCATGAGATGGTAAGCACACCACTCCCTCCCCCGGAGGAGGGCCGGGGGCGGAGAATCTTTTTCCACCAATGACCTCTCGGTCGGTGGTACCTAAATTCTCGACAAAGAGCAATTCCTCCTATTTCTGGGTCCCCAGAGGGGACAAGGGGTTGTGGACGATCCAGTGTCGTATCACACTCACCCTACTCTCTCGCCAGTGAGCAGCAGTGGGAGGACGAACCAACGGACTACCCACCCACCCTCTGCTCAAACGCAGGTCAGTGGTTACACACACTCAGACGCCTCCCGCCTCCGGACCTGCTACGGAGACAAGCCCGGCCGGTCCATGCGGTTTCCTCCCGCGCTGGCCACACTGCGGGTACGCCTGTATTTCCGTTGATGCCACTAGCGCGGTGTCCGGGAGCCTGGCTTGAGCTACCCAGCCAGTCTCGATGGCTCCTTCGAAACGTCAGGCTCGGCTATGCGATTCAGTCGCCCGGCGACCCCCCCAAGTTCAGTGGCATCCGCTTCACAACAGTGGACACGCGAGAAAAATCCGGCTGGTTCCTGTCTTTCGAGGCGGAGGGGGTCGCGAGTCCCAACTGCTAGAGGCTTGGCGAATAGAAGCCGGCCGGTCCCTCCAGCCGTTATGAAGATGGGGTTTTACAGCTCCTACTTCATTAAACCAAGAAAGGCGGTGGGTTTACGACCAATCCTGGACCTGCGCGTAATGAACCGGGCATCCGTCCCCGAGATTGTTTTTGCGCGGTCGACCTGAAGGACGAGCGTAGCTATGTGTCCGACCCTGTCCGCCCACAGACCATTGCTGTGGTCCTGCGTCCGAAGGACGCGCTAGCAGTAACGAGGTCCTGCGCTCCGAGGCTGTCCCTGTTGCGCACGCGATGTCTTCACGTGTGTGCTGGAGGTAGTCCCTTGGGTTCCCTTGGAAGAAATACACATGAGCATGATGGTCGCAGTATCAACTACCTCGACGAGCAGTCTCATATCAAGTTTTGTGCGAACACAGGGGCTTTTTGGCTCAATCAACTCAATCCTGTAAGTAGCCTGATCGGGTTCAACTGGGAAAGAGCAACCTCTCCCCGGATGCAGAGTGATCCTCTTTTCCCAGTTATGGAGGTCTACAACTGGGTAAAGGAGCAGGATGCGGTCCCCCACTGAAACAGTTTCAGAGAGCTCCACTGGGGCATATGGCGTCAGCCTACGGCGGCAGTCCACTTGCCGCTGGTGCTTGCTCCAATATTAGTAACCGCATGCAGCAACTGGCTCCTGGCTCGAGAGTCCCCGAGGTGGCGTGGTCAACGCGTGCACATCCTCCCGTGTCCAAGGTTTAGCCACCGGCACTTGCCTCGCCGACGAACCGTTCAAACAGAACCAGGCTCACGATTCATATCAAAAACGACAAAAAGACTCAACATAAGGTAAATACACAAAGCCTGTTCAGTCAACAACAAAACCAAATAACAAAACAGTCAAAAAAACCACAACAAGAAGAGCCTTAACAATCAATCTCAAACAATAAGGGCTTCCAAAACAAAACTAAACAAAAAAAAAAAATCTAACACACAACGGTTGCTCCCTGGTCAGACCGTTGTGTTCCTAGAAAATGACCGGGGCAGGACAGTGCCTGGAGCAGGTCTCCAGGCATATCTGTGGTTTGCAACAGTAGGAACATCAACCACCGTCTGGTGGGCCCACGTGACACGGTATCTTGAGCAGTCAGGGGTTTGGACGGGGCCACCAACTGCACTGGCTTGCCTCGAGTTTACGTCTGGCAGTGCACCTTGCCCGGGGCCCGTCTCAAAGGCGCTTAACGCGGCAAGCATGTACTAGTCCCGCATGACACACGAGCACCAGTCTGCGTAACATCAACCGCCAAGGTTGTCTGGCGCTCCCCGCGTCGCTTATTCCGCAACTCGCCCGCCACGTCCTCCCTGGAGTCCAGAAGCATCTGCGTGTCGCTTTTACAGTGCTGTCACATCCTGGGAGCTGCTCAACACGGGCAAAAAGCCGACGACTTTCCCCAGCGGGGCTCCCGGGAGCAATGGCTAATCCATCCCCAGGACGGTCCCGCTGGTTTTTTTGGAGGCTTGTGCTTTCAGAGCCGCTCAGGTAGACCTGTTTGCCTCTTCAAAAACCTCTCACTGCCAGTTGTTCTTTCGCCCTGACCGACGGAACACTCGGCACGGAAGCTCTGGCACACAGCTGGCCGCGGGGTCTTCGCAAGTATGCGTTTCCCCCAGTTAGCCTTCTGGCACAGTTGCTGTGCAATGTCAGGGAGGACGAGGAGCAGGTCCTACTGGTGGCGCCCTATTGGCCTACCCGGACCTGGTTCCCAGAACTAATGCTCCTCGCGACCGCCCCTCCTTGGCCGATTCCTCTGAGGTAGGATTTACTGACTCAGAGACGGGGCGCCCCTTGGCACCCGCGTCCAGACCTCTGAACACTTCATGTCCTGGACGGGACGCAGAGGTGCTGAGTGGCCTACCCCAAGAGGTAGTCGACACCATAACTTCAGCGAGAGTGCCTCTGCTTGAAGTGGAACGACTGTTTGTTGAGTGGTGTTCTTCTCGCTGAGAAGACCCCCGAAGATGCCCGATCAGGGTTGTGCTTTCCTTTTTGCAGCAAGGGTTGGAGCGATGGCTGTCTCCCTCCACCCTTAAAGTTATGTTGCTGCAATCGCTGCTAACCACGACCCCATAGAAGGAGGTCGTTTGGGAAGCATGACTTGGTCGTCAGGTTCCTTAGGGGGGTGAGAAGGTTAAATCCTCCACCGCCCCCCTCTATTCCCTCGGGGGACCCGACTCTCAGAGGTGCTTCACAAAAAATCCTAAAAGGCACTACACGTACAGGGGCCGCATCTGAGCCCTTTTGGCGATGTTGAGCTGATTTCCTTTTCAATGAAGAAACTTTTGCTCCTGCTAAGCATATATGGCCTCCATCACGAGGTATTGGAGCCTGCACCGCGAGCAAAATTTTCGGTCAACGTTGGTGCCTAGAGTTTGGGCCGTGATTCCCAGGTAACGCGCATGAAAGCCAGATCCGGCCCGGCATACGTGCCCAAGGTTGCCCCGCTACGTAATAGACCCCTTCAGAGGATCAGGCGTGGTGACTCCGTCCAAGCGCTGCCCTCGGGAGATGCAGACCCCCCTATTTTTGCGCTGTCCCTCGAGCCATACGGGTTCTACTATAACGCGTACGAAGTCAAAGCATCAGGACGAACTCAGACCAGCTCTTTGTCGGGTACGGGAGGCCGGTCTCGTCGGAGATGGGATGGGAGCTGTCTCCAAGCGGAGGATGGCCCACTGGATAATGGATGCATCACCCTGGCTTATCAGGAACAGGGTATGCCCTGCCCGCTCAGGTTGCAAGCTAACTCTACTAGGAGTGTTGCATCCTCCTAGGCGCTGGCTCGTGGGCCGAAATAGTACGCATGACACAAAATATCTGTAGGTGCATGCGTGCTGGCGCGCCCCCACCACATTCGCTAGGTTCGATATGCGTTCCGTGTGGAGTCCAGTTAATCCTCCTTTGCCTTTCTCACCGAAAACAAAAAACGGGTAGAAGCCCGACTGAGGGGGCCCCGGCTTTCGGTTTGCCGTGCAACAAACCACATTATTCCAAGAGGGGTCCATACCGTGACCCGTTTAGTGATTTAATGAATTCCCTCCGTCCCACCACGTCAGCCACCTGGCGGAGCGTCACCGGCAGGGAAAAACGTAGCTATTGGAAAAGCGAAGTAAAAATAGGGTCGAAATGGGTTAAGAGAATTAACGCCAGCCTTCACGTCGCTGAAGTCCTCCGAAAAGAAATAAAAAAATAAGAACCGGTAGAAGGCTGGGTTCCATAGGTAAGACCTAAGTGGATCCCATATGTATAAAGTCCACGGTATAGCCTCAGAGCCCTACCGCGTGTTTCCGACCGAACCAATACTTCGGGGTCATTCCAAGAGGGTTACAATCACCTCTATTCTTCCATATGCACCTAAACGGATGTCCATATGTGTATTTGCTTCCGAAACCTCCTTTGGAAAGGTTGGATCTTCCGTAACGTCCCTATTCCAAGTAGAACGGGTACGTTTTCCCATTGTTATCCAGTCTTACTCATTGGGTAGTGCCATAGTAGCAGTAGCTTGTCCTCTTGTGAAGCCCTGGCCTACGCCAAAAATAGGGGCGCAGGTGGCGTTCCACAGGACATGAAGGGTGCAGTAACTGTTGGCCCTTTGGTGAGGCTCTACCACTGTGCGTCGGTCCTCCGCTTACGTTGAGAATGACCGGACTGCGAACGGGAACTTCTCGGTGACTTTATGTAACGACCTCGTTCCCTAAGGAGGCGAACTGAGAGTCACGTCCCGTCGCCACAGGGCTCCATGTAGCCCAACCAGACTTAGGCACGGAGCAGAGTCACCTCGCTCGGCTACCTCAGCGCAAACCTGAATATGCTGCTGCACCACTGCGTTCTACTAAGGGTACTCACCTGTGATCAGTCACAGCGATGCAATAATCGCAATCGTGGCACCCAATACATGCATTGGGCAATCGTTTAGTTTACACTCGAATTAATTGGGTCCCCTCTAAGCGAGATCCACATTTCGTCGGTGCGTAAAAGCCTCGACGTGACGTCTCCGTTTCCTCCTTCAGGGAACGATGGTTACATACATAACAGAGACGTTTTTTTGTTACAGTAGTTTAACTACATAGTAACATCGCTAACATACAAAAAGTTTTCCACCTTATGGCCATGGTCAACATTTATACTTATATCATTACTAAAATCAAAGTGCGTCTGTTCATATTATTTTAATTACCTAGGCCTTTTGAGTGATAAGATCCAAAAAAAAAAAAAAAAGTATTTATTTTACTAAGCAGGCGACAGTTTGTAACTTATCTTATTATTTAATATTTTTAATTAAAGAACAATTTATGATAACAAATTAGCTTTAAGCAAACCAATAACAATTAGTTTGAAACTGATTCGTGAGTCTGACTGATTCACTCTAAAGAATCAGTTCATGAGAGTCTAAGACACTAATCGAACCACAACTGCAACTCTTATGAACTGGAATAATGATTCATGCAATTTTTTGAGAATTTAAATCAGAACCAGAGTTTAATTCTTCATGTTCATGCTATAAGTTGGTATTTAATAAACAGGTGAATAATAATGGATGTGTACAGCCATCCGAACAACATAGATGTGTGGCTGGGAGGCCTGCTGGAGCGTCCGGGGTCCGGAGCCCGCTGTTCGCATGCTTGATTGGGAAACAGATGAAGACGCTAAGAGAAGGTGACAGGTGCGCCGCAGTGACAGCAGAAACGCTGCTCAGATACAGTCACACAGTCCTGCACTCATCACACAGTTACACCTGGAAAACAAGGTTTAGCTTCGGCTAAAAATGGCATGTCCTTTCTGATCTGTACACTGCAGAAAATGACTTTCTTTCTCAGTATTTTGTCTTGTTTTCCAGGCAATGTCGTGAACAATTCTTAATTCAATATGCCCACTTCACTCCTTTGAAGATCTAGTTATTTGTGCTCTCAGTGGAACTGGATCTTTATGCGTGAATCCAGTCCAAAAAGTCACGTAGCTCACATCAATTTTCAAACGAACAAGAGTTTATGGGTTTTGCTTACGGTCATTCGTATCAACAGTTTCACGAGATGGGGGGGCCGTGGCAATGTGTATCATAAATGGTGTTCTTTAAGTACTACAAAAAAATCATTATGCCTACTCACGTTTTTTTTGTTTTGTTTGTTTTAGTAAAAGTACTATAAAAGTCTTTTGACTGATTTGTCGTCGGAAAAGAACCAGTTTGTAAGAGTTGTAGATGTAGTTCAATTAGTGCGACTCTCATGAACTGATTCTTTTGAGCGAATCGGTCGGAAAAAAAAGACTCGTGATCAATTTCAAACTCACTGGTTTGCTTAAGCTTCATTCAGATCAGGGTTTTATCATAAATGTTTTTTTAATCAAAGTATTAAACTTAAGGTTCACAACAAAAGTATTTTTGTTTAGTAAAATTGCGATAATGACGTCCTTTTGACTGATTGCCTCAAAAGAATCAGTTCATAAGTGTTGCAGTTGTAGTACAATTAGTGTGACTCTCATGAACTGATTCTTTTGAGTGAATTGGCCAAAAAGTAAAAAAAAACAAAAAACTCATGAATCAAATTCAGACTAATGAGTAATTGATTTGCTTAAGGCTCATTCGGATCAGAGTTTGCTATCATAAATGGCTATTTAATTAAAAAAGATTAAACATTAAGATGAATTAAAATTACTAGAAGTCTTTTTAACTGACTGCCTCAAAAGAACCAGTTCATAAGAGTTGCAGTTGTAGTGCGACTCTCGTGAACTGATTCTTTAGAGTGAATCAGTCAAAAAGACTCATGAATCAATTTCAAACAATTTTTCAGAAAATAAATCTTAATATTTTAGAATTTTGCTTTGAATGTTCAGATATTTACACTTGAAAACAAGGCAAAAAAAAATGAATAAGAATGTTATTTTTGCAGCGCAGTTGTATTTTACTTCTATTGAGATCTTTTTTTGTTTGTTTAGCCTGAGTTTATGTCAAAATGATAAGAATAAGACATCACATCAGCCAAACTGTTGACATTTCTGGTGTGTGTTTCAGATTCTGGTGGGAACATCCCGGTGTGTTTTCCCCAAAACAAAGACAGGAACTACAAACCCACTCTCTGTCTCGTGTGATCTGTAACAACAGCGGCGTGACGGAGGTTCCCCTCGATCCGTTCAGATGGGCATCTTACCCAGAGGACTTTCTCTTCTGCGGGAATGTCCCATCAATGGACCTGGAGGCGTGGAGGGAGCCACCTGATGATGGTACATATATGACATGATGCTTGTGTTTGTGCATTAGAGATGGGTTTTAACACATTTTTGTTTTGTCTGCTCGCCAAGGCTGCATTTATTTAAACAATACAGTAAAACAGAACCAACATGGAAATATTATTGCAATTTAAAATAGCTGTTTTCTATGTGAATATCTGTTGAAATCTAATTTATTCCTGTGATCAAAGCTGAATTTTCAGCGTCTTCAGAAATCATTCTAATATGCTGATTCGATGCTCAAGAAACCTTTCAAAAGAAAGTTCAAAAGAACAGCATTTATTTGAAACTAGAAATCTTTTGTAACATTCTAAATGTCTTTACTGTCACTTTTGATCAATTGAATGCATCCTTGCTGAATAAAAGTACAAAAAAATCTTCCTGACCCCAAACTTTTGAACAGTAGTGTATTTGCAAAGAAAAGTGTATATTTAACTTGTTATTTTTCATCCTTTCAATGCACTTTCTTTTCCTTTACATGTTCGCTTTACATAGTCCTGAGGTGTAACGTGAATTTTTAAAACTACATATATTCGATGTAGCCTCTCAGTTCATGTTAACTCACAAACACGGCCTGCATAGTAATTATCTAGCAATTAGAAATAGTTTTGCATTTTTAAACGAAGCAAAGCATGTAAAGCATGTGTGCTCGCCTTCTAAACGCAGCTAAACCCTGCTGTGGAAATTCATGAATAGCAAAGAGGCTCTAATGTGAGGAATTACACCGTCTCTATGAGGGAAAAACACATGCAAATTGACTCAGTAAGTGAATGAGTGAAATGGATTGTGTTTATACTGCGGCGCTCAAACCTCATCCGGTCCCAGGTGAGACGCCGAGTAGCGATTTTATCCCCAGTGTGGCAAATTGATGGTGTAAAATCTTCTGTTTCTATGGTTATAGTGTTTGCGTCATCCAAACTCCTCAAACACACACGGACACAAATCACTGCTTGAATCTTAATGAGAAATCTGCTCTTTTGCTAACCCATACAGCAAACAATTCATAAAATGAAAAAAAGCCACAAAAAAAAAATAGCTAAAATATGTTCCAAAACATATGTAAATATATTTTGTACCAATATCTTTGTGTACATATAGATATATCTTAGTATTTTTTTTATTTCTTTAAATAAATATATTTTAAAGCATTTAAAAGAACATTTCAATCCAAGAATTTCATATCCCACTATATATATACACACACACATTTTTTATTTTTTGGTTAGAGAATAAAGAGCTGCTGAACAATGTGCAGGAACTACAGGACGCTGTACAGATCTGATGAATCACAAGCGGCTCAATATACCAAATATAATACACTACCACAGGCCCTAATTAGTAGTGATGGATTCGTTGTTTGATGTTTTGCTTTATATACTGTGTTATGTTCTAATCATGGACTATTCTTCATATCTACTTTAAAATACTGTTCAAGAAGTTTGGGAGATATATTATATATATATATCTCTAAATATAATACACAGTGGTTTGAAAAAGTGTTGGCCGCCCTTCCCTGTATTTCTTATTTTTTTGCATGTTTGTCACCCTTTAATGTTTCAGATCATCAAACAAAATTAAATATTACACAAAGATAATGCAAATAAACACAAAATGCAGTTTTTAAATGAAGGTTTTTATTATCATTAAGGGAAAGCTATCCAAACCTACGTGGCCCTACGTGAAAAAGTAATTGCCCCCTAATTCTAATAACTGGTTGTGCCACCCTTTTCAGCAACAACTGCAATCAAGCATTTGTGATAACTTGCAATGAGTCTGTTACAGCACTGTGGAGGAATTTTGGGGGGGGGTCCACTTATCTATGCAGAATTGTTGTAATTCAGCCACACTGGAGGGTTTTCGAGCATGCACCGCCTTTTTAAGGTCATGCCACAGCTTCTCAATAGGATTCAGGTCAGGACTTTAACTAGGTCACTCAAGTCTTCATTTTGTTTTTCTTCAGTCATTCAGAGGTGGACTTGCTGGTGTTTTTTGGATCATTGTCCTGCTGCAGAAAACCAAGTTCGTTTCAGCTTGAGGTCACGAACAGATGGCTGCACCTTTCCTTCAGGATTTTCTGATAGAGAGCAGAATTCATGGTTCCGTCAATTATGGTAAGTCTTCCAGGTCCTGAAGCTGCAAAACAGCCCCAGACCATCACACTAACACCACCATATTTTACTGTTGGAATGATGTTCTTTTTCTGAAATGCAAACGTGATATAACACTTTTACGCCAGACGTAATGGGACACACACCTTCCAAAAAGGTCAACTTTTGTCTCGTCAGTCCACAGAGTATTTTCCCGAAAGTCTTGGGGATCATCAATATGTTTTCTGGCAAAACTGAGACAAGCTTTTGTTATTTTTGCTCAGCAGCGGTTTTTGTCTTGGTCTTGCCATGCAGACCATTTTTGCCCATTCTCTTTCTTATGGTGGAGTCATGAACACTGACCTTAACTGAGGCAAGTGAGGCCTGCAGTTCTTTGGATGTCGTTGTGGGGTCTTTTGTGACCTCTTGAATGAGTCATCGCTGTGCTCTTGGGGTAAATTTGGTCAGCCGGCCACTCCTGGGAAAGTTCTCCACTGTTCCATTTGTGAATAATGGCTCTCACTATGGTTCACTGGAGTCCCAAAGCTTTAGAAATTGATTTATAACCTTTTCCAGACTGATAGAAAGTAATTGAGATCTTTCTCATTTGTTTCTGAATTTCTCTGGATCTCTGCATGATGTCTAGCTTTTAAGGATCTTTTGATCTACTTCACTTTGTCAGGCAGGTCCTATTTAAGAGATTTCTTGATTGCGAACAGGTGTGGCAGTAATCAGGCCTGGGTGTGGCTAGAAAAATTGAACTCAGGTGTGATAAACCACAGTTTTATCAGGGGGCAAACCCTCTTCACACCGGGCCATGTAGTTTTGGATTTTGTTTCCTTTAATAATAAAAACCTTCATTTAAAAAAACTGCATGTTGTGTTTACTTGTATTATCTTTTACTAATATTTAAATTTATTTGATTATCTGAAACATTAAAGTGTGACAAACATGCAAAAAAAAAAAAATCAGGAAGGGGGCAACACTTTTTTCACCACAACTGTTTATATATGTGAGCCTGGAGCACAAAACCAGTCATAAGGATCTTTTTTATTATTATTGATATTTATACATCATCTGAAAGATGAATTAAATAAGTTTTCCATTGATGTATGGTATGTTAGGATAAGACAATATTTGGCCGAGATACAACTAGTTGAAAATCTGGAATCTGAGGGTACAAAACAAAAACAATAACAATCTAAATATTGATAAAATCATCTTTAAAGTTGCTCAAATGAAGTTCTTAGCAATGCATAATACTAATCAAAAATTAAGTTTTGATATATTTACGGTAGGAAGTTAACAAAATATCTTCAGGAACAGATCTTTAACTTAATATCCTAATGATTTTGGCATAAAAGAAAAATCTATAATTTTGACCCATACAATGTATTTTTGGCTATTGCGACAAATATACCCCAGCGACTTAAGACTAATGCTATTTTTGTCGTTGCTCCAAGGTCACACACACACCCACACACACCACACCACACATATATTATAGATAATTATATAGATATATATAGATATAGATGTGTGTGGTGTATGTATATTAAGTACATTTATTCAAATTAAATTGAGAAAAAGTGACAGTAATGACATGTTATAATATTTCAAAAGATTTCTACTTCAAATAAATGCTGTGACAAAATCAGCCAACTTCTACTTTGATCACGGCATAAATAAAATTTTAACATCTATTCACATAGCAAACAGCTTTTTTTTTTTTAAATACCAAAAAAATTTCCACAGTTTGTGTAGTATTTTGGGTCAAATAAATCAGCCTTAGTGAGCAGAATAACCTTTTTCAAAAAATGTGAAACATTTTACAAACCCCAAACTTCAGAACGGTAGTGTAGATCCAATAAGTGTTTTTATTTTATTTGATTTTTTACATATATCTTGATATCTAGAGAGTTAGTGGCCGATATAATACATAATATACCGAGCCATATCTAGAGACCAGGATTGTTTTCTACAGTAAAAAGCACCTATAGACCAGCAGAACGTGGCGGATGTTTGTTCTGGTTCAGTAATTGGGGTTTGTTCACACAGACATCACTCGTGCAGCATATTAACAATAATTCTCCATGTGCTGGTGGCTCCTCGGAGCCTGTGATTCTCCCAGCGCTGGAATCCGGCCCAATCACAAATACTGAGCCATTATGAGGCTGCGACGCTGCCAAAACAATTACCGTTAGCAGTCACACCTGTTACGTGCAGGGAAATGAATCTTTCTCATGAATGTTAGGCGAATCCCACGGTACGACCGTGAGTTTCCACAGCGTGCCAGAGATAGAAAGCACGCAGGCTTGCATTAGTTTGGCCTCCCGACCCATTCTCAAGCCGTCTATGGTGCTTCTTCAGTCCTGAAGCTGGAGCTGCTGTCGGCTCAGATAATGTCCTCTGGAGGAGATGGAGTGTGTGTAAATGAATGTCACACGATGCTGGTCCTCAAAAGCATTGACGGCACACGAGTCCCACATTCACCAACAGGATCAGGCTGACGTTCTCCACGGGACGGGTTACTTTAGTACACCTGAGAAGGCCATAACCATGTCTTGAACACTGGGGAGGACCACTTATTCAATTCTTATTTAGAAGACCCCAGTTGTAATGGTCTTTTTATTTAAAGGAATTAAAGGATTTCATGGAAGCTTGATTTTTTCCTCAGAGTTCCTCAGAATTGCATGATATAAACACAGAATTGTGAGATATAAACAGAATTGCAAGATATATAAAAGCAGAATTGTGAGATATATAAGTGGATTTGTGCAATGTATGCGGATTGAAGATATCTAAACATATGTGCGAGACATAAGGCAGAATTGCGAGATATCATCAAGAATATGATATATATATAAACACAGAATTGAGAGGTAGGCTATAAATGCAGAATTGTGGGAAAAAGTAATATTTACTGCAAAACATTATTGCGAGATTTAAAGAGAATTTTGAGGAAAAAAGTCAGAATTGCGAGATAAAGAGTTGCATTTACTTTTTTTATTTCATGGTGGAAACAAAAAAATATTGTGTGATATAAACTCAGAATTGCAAGAAAAAGGTCAGAATTGTGAGAAAAATAGTTTGCCTTTGCATCGCAGGAACAAATTACATTTAACATACATTAAAATAAATAAAAAACAGTTCTTTAAATTGTAATAATATTTAACAATATTGCTGTTTTTACTGGATTTTTAATTAAATAAATATAGCCTAAGCAGAGCATACGATACTCAAAAACGTTCAAAAATTCCAAACTTTTGGACAGTGGTAATAATGTTTGTTTTTTTGTTTTCAGTCTTATTCATATGCCTAAGATGTTGAAAACGCACAATGGAAAAGTCGAGCCCTTGTCTCGTCACATTAAATTACATGAATCATGCAAATGTTCAAAGTTATAGTACAAGCAAAAAACGAAAAATAATTTTAGAAGTGTTGATGGCATTTGGCATTAAGAACAAATGGTGCGACCAAATTAAGTCAGCAACTAGTTAGTCACAAACTAGTAGTAGTTACTAATCCCTAAGCATGAACTTTCCCAGTTTAAACCAAACCATAAGAACTGTAGATGAACCGATCATTTAAACTGAAAGCAAATAAAGCAATGCGGTTTATTCCAGTCTTTTCTGTGCTAATAAATGAACCCAAATCTATTCAAGGCCACATTTACATTTTAAGCCTGGAATTAAAGTCTTTGACGAGGACGGACTGCTCCGTTTTGACACAAATAGGCGTCACATTTGCATTCAGTCATATCTCGTCCTGATTTTGTTTTAGATAATGGAATACAAAAGCAATCAGTTCTGGAAAATGAGACGGCTTTTAGGTGATTTCTGATGTGTTGACCAATTACACGTCTGTCCTGTTCAGACTCATTCAAAGCGTGAGGCTCTGCAGTTCTTCATTACAGCAGGTCTGTTATTCACCAGAATCACTATTAAACAGCAGCGCTCGCCTTCACAAAATGCACTATGACAATTACATGTGCAGTTGAAAACGAGGACCTTTAAAACCTTTTAAAAGTCTTTTAAACACACTACAGTCCAAAATCCATAATCATCAAAAGTTATTTTAGGTAAGTAGATGAAAAAATATATAACTACAGAATAAACTACACAAAGAAATGAAGATGACTGATCAAACAATAAGGGTCTAAGTTGTTTTATGAAAACGTAATGTAAAAGCACCCAGGGCTGCACACTGGCAAACTCAATATGTATCAAAATGTCAGAGCCCTCTCACATTCTCACCAACCGTAGCATTTACAGCTGTGTCGATAAGAGGAAGTTACATTTGAGGGTTTGAGGGCTTACCAACAGCAAATGCAGAAGACCATCTAGTTTGTCACCAGAGCAAAGCCCGTAATCAGATCACAACTGAAACAAACTTTGTGAGCATGTATTCAGGTCGTGTGATGAGTGTTGTATGCACCTTTCTGAATTCTAGATAGAGCGAGATGCTTCACCTACAGGCCGATAGATTACTACGAATATACCTGCATGGGAAAGTGGAAGGAATACAGTGAGAAACTGCGGCTGGACAAAGATGTTCAGCAATAATAGAGGCTACTGTAAATGATGATATTCATCAGTTTTAACCCCCTCGCACTGACACCTTACAACATACTGGAAGAAACTTCAGTCACAAACACTTGGACACACCTTTCCTGTGAAGTTTTCAGTGGATAAGATAACTCTTGATTAATTTCTTATCAAAGAAAAAAAAAAAGTCAAACAAAACTGCTGAAGTGTGTGTGTTACTGCTGGATTAATGCATATTATATAAGTAATACATCAGTTAATAGCTGATATCGCAAATTATTATTAATTTATTCATATCAGTTGATATTGGATGTTTAACTGAACGTTTGTTTCCTCTATTTTTACATTTAGATAACTTTTGCCATTAAACACACCCTTAAACTTAATCATTACACTAATAATTTAATAACAGCGTTAAACTTAATCTTTTGCAGATTTAAAAATGAATGTCCAGTTTTCATACTGTACATTATAAACGTTGTAATGTCTGAATTCACTTGTAGCATTTTAAATGATTTTCAGTGTTTTGCACTCAATTTATTAAGACGATATAGCAAAGCATTTTATTATCGACCCTTCTAATGTCTGTAATATATAAAATAATTACTGGCATACTGCAAAAACTTTTTTAAATTAAATTCTTTGCTATAAAACATGATGTAACAGCATTGTGTACATCTTCACTTTTTGACTCTGTTTTTGCTTTTTTGAGTCCTCATTTTTCTCAGAATTGCCTCTAAGCAAAAACAGATAGGCTACTTAACTAATGCTAGACCAACTTTCACATGCAACCAAAACATGTCATACAAAAATGTGGCAAAATACAAACACATGCA